>DWQX01005699.1:0-12543 GCA_018245475.1 Pharmacophagus antenor
AAAGAATGCACAAGTTTTTACGTGTTATCGCACAAACACGTCCCAATGCGTTAAAAATTTATTACGGTTATAAATTGGTATTGTATCTAATTACAGATGTATTGTGTTTGTATGTTCTTAACGCGTTACATGTACACTCGTTTAAAAAAAAATTAAGCAAAAACAATTCTGTTCTTTGTAAGTGTAAAAGAATATTCGTGCTGAGCGGGTTTCATAACAAATTTTCGTTGTTGTTTTATTTCGTTAAATCTTATTTGTAGTACTTATACTGATGGTTGCCGCCTCGTTTATAAGTTTAATAATATGTCTTGATTGTTTATTTAT
Source organism: Pharmacophagus antenor (assembly GCA_018245475.1). Classification (NCBI taxonomy): domain Eukaryota; kingdom Metazoa; phylum Arthropoda; class Insecta; order Lepidoptera; family Papilionidae; genus Pharmacophagus; species Pharmacophagus antenor. The sequence continues at coordinate 325 of DWQX01005699.1, forward strand.
GGTGCTACCAATACGTTCCCCTCCGTCTGGGGCCTTGAACCTCTAGCGTGTCTCTGGTCTATTCAGCGCCTCCCGGCTGCGACATCGTTCCACGAATGAACAGTGATCTTTTATCATTCCTAATCCTGCATCCAATTCATTTTGCCTTCGCGTTATATAATTGCATTTTGTCTTTTACTTTGAACTTAATGCAATCAAATGTTTTTACCATCGAACGCCCGTAGGGCAAGAAATTTAAATGCACGCCTATTTCTATTTATATTAAAAAATAATTATTAATTAATCTTACTAAATTGAAATCAATCATAATTATTGTAACATTTCGGTGTTAACACTAGATTGACACTTTTTTTTCGTTGTTAAATCCTACATTGGATAATTCTCCGCTGCAGGGGCAGCAGAAGAGTCATGCCGGACTCTTACCGGCTATAACCCTATGGTGTCCATTTTAGTCGCTATTGGTCGAAACTACGGCAACCCTTTCGCGCACCACTGTAGATCGCCGTAAGAAGTTGTTGCGACATCCTATCAAATTTCATAGATATCACATCAAAGTGACAGTATGCATAAATTATGAAATAAAATGATGAACTCAACTTGAAATGAAAGTTATAGTTAATTTGTTCATCATTATATTATTTCAGTCACATAATCTGGGGCAGTCTTGTATTAAGAGGAAACCTATATAAAATCAAAATACTGATTGTATCTAATACAGTTTGTTGGAGCTCTCTTTTAAAAATACTCCCACCTTGTTTATCACAATTCTTATTATAATATGTATGTATGTGTGTGTGTACATACGCGCGTGCCAGTGTTCGTATCCAAACGTATATATAGAGACATAGAGTAAATAAAGCCAAGGCTGCAATCTCTTTCAGACATCGCTTCTCCACTTCAGCACGGCACACGCCGCGCACGGACGCCGGCTCGGGCCATATGATTACGTTAATTTAGTAGCAAACATTGATTCGGTTAATATTGACAATAGATTTACCGGTAGAAGCTCTGCATAGCATGCGGTGCGCCTGTCGCTTCGATTTTACATTAGAAAGACGTGAGGTCGGCGAACACTTAATGAAGTGGGGCTTAACTTTGTATAGAGGTTCGAGGGCCGCAACGAGGGGATCGTGTGTGGATTGCGAGCAGCGCCTGTTAAAGGGCCGTCGCGCCACCGCCACCGCCGCCAGCCGTCTGCCGTCTGCCGCTTACTAATTTATCTACGATCGAACCGGTGACGAGATAGTTTTTTTTTATACAGTCACTGTCGCAAACGAACGAATGTCAATCTCTTCAGCCATTTATGTACAGTCCTTGTGCACTCTCTGTTCTAATCTAATTCAAAATTTAAAATGAACATTAGTATTAGTATTGGAAGTGACAGTCTAAAGTTGGCCAGTCAACGGAGATTCAAATTAGTAATTAGAAGATGCATCAATGAATCTTGTAGAATTGTAATTATTTCTACATTCGTTTATTAACAAGTTTATGTATTACGTATTTTTTTTAAATAGTGTTTTGTCTTTTATTATATACTCTCCCGTTGAGTGGAACGTAACAGCGAACCTACCAGCTCCTAGACGCTAGCCTTTGGCTCTCTCCGGCTGGGCTAGCTTCGCATCTGCGGATTGCATTACTGAATACCGATATTTCGAACATTTTTACAAATTCTTAAGTTGAATACGGTATTTCGCTTTTCAAAAACAGTGTTCTAGATGTTTTATTAAAATCTGTTATGTAAACATTTTTCACTGCAAAGCGCCGCGCACGTTTCCCTATCAACACGCCCACAACAAGTACAACTGTGACACGGACATCACGTAAATTCAATCTGCGGAATACAGCGAGCCTCTCCTTCGCTTCGTATTGAGCTAGCTGCGCGATAGACAAATGAGCCGTAGGCTATCGACCCCGTATCATTTGTGGGAACGTGTTCAGGAAGTGGTCGCCCACGCGTAGACACGGCCAAGGTGCTCACACAACTGACGCCAACTGTACCACAGCATAAACGTAGCTGATATTTTAAATATAAGCAATAGTACTGTCTCCATGACCCAGTGGTTTACCGGCTTGCTTTGTAACGTGGAGGGCATGAGCTAGATTCTCGGGACACAGAAGTAGTGGAGTCTGGATGGTGGTAGGATTATTCGAATCCGCCAAACAACATTGCTGTATTCTGGCAGTCATACATGTGAGAGCCAGAAGTATTCTGGGCGAACATGCGTAACTTTTTCGGCCTCATTGTTACCTAAAATCGGGTGAAATCAACGCCAACTATTAGTTCATAACCGATAAAAGGAAAACAGAAAAACCAATCGATTTACTCTAAGAAAAATATGACTTGCTTACTGATCACCGCGCAAATTGCATATACAGAATTTCACGCATACTCGGTGGGCATAGTGCGTGTGTGTGTTGCGGCACGCCAGTGTTATGCGAGCTATTGGCTACGGAGTAAATGTTTATTAGATTGTTGGGAGACGGGCCGATGGCCGGAGTTCGCTGTACATTACATTGTGTCTAAATTACTGACTAAGGGATTGACGAGAGGATTGATTGATGATTTCGCACTACCTCTGGGTGGCAATGGCTTACCTTACCGCTTGGGTATCGTAACATCATGTGATAAAAAAACTTAGTATCTGATCAGATTATGTTGGCTTAGAAACGTCCAATCGTAATCCTTAGGTTATTGAATTAGGCGAGTCAACTACCGAGAAGTTTGAAGCTAAGAAGGCATGGGTTTTTCTTTTAAAGGGCACATTATGATTACTGTCGTTGTGAATTGTATAAATTAAAAAAATAAATAGTGGATATTATATTCAAAATTCAGAAAAATTATGATGGTATGGTTTTTTCGAAATCACCAGTCTCCTCAGTTTTAATCTGCCGCCATAACTGTGTTAGTGTGTTCCTGAGAGATACAATATCAGACGCACGCGTAGATGTCTCGTACTACAAACACAAAACAGTGCCGTTCACGGGCAGTATCCGACTTCAAGCCACGAAATGCTGTAATGATGTCAATGTAACACTATTTTTAGCTTCAATAAAATCACATTTATAAAAAAAACAATAACATTATAAAAAGATAACAACGTGTGGCGTATGATTTTACATTTTCTTTAATCGTTTGTTTCTACACATTTTATCAAGCTCAGGAACCCAAACCATTGTGATGTTTTTTTTTTACTAATAAGAGGTTTTATTGCGAAATAAAAAATTTAAATTTATTTAATTTTAGTTTTTTTTTTATGTTTACTATAAAACTATTTAATTGCGAATATACTTCGAGCGGTAGCTGAATACCAGTGATTCATCTCCAGCAGGTGGCACCGAGCTACGACACTTTGTACCAATGCAGTACACAAACACACACACACCCGTACCCACTGTGCTCTGGGGATGATGGACGTGTGCATCACATGCCCAGTTATCGATGCGTAATTTTAGTGGTAGCTAATTATATTCATTTTTAATTATTTTAATTTTCTAATGTCTTATTGTATGACCACACGTCCTGCGTATTTAACAATAAATTTTCCTGTCTATATTTCTTCCCGCAGTCATACATGTGCGATAGGATTCAAAGTGAGCGCGCTTTACCATCTACACTCATTGTCACTTAACATCTCGCATTACATAACATTTACATAAAAAAAAAGTTACTTTTTCACCCTTTGCTGATAAAACTTTATCTACTTTATTGCATAAAATTGTCAACACATTAAAACAATCATCAAAAAATGTAGGTGAACCCAATGTTTCATGTGAAAGAAAACAGAATAGACTGATTTCGCACTTGGTTTATGATTCGTGTCAATGAACTTTGTTGTTATCTCCGTCGCCATTTTGATTTTTAGTTTGATAGAAGAACAATATAACGCGGGTAATATTGCTTTCGACGACCGCCGACAACACCGCTCCGTTTGTCCTGCTACGTATCACTCCATTACAGCGCCCTTTTGTTTTCGCATCGGTACACCGGCGCCGCCCTCGTCCCCCCACCTGCGCGCTGTCTCACCGCAAACGCTCTACAGCGAATGCAAATGTGTCTTCCGCCGCCAGTACGTTTTCATCGATCCGAATGTGACGTATTCTTACAGTTTGCCCTCTGACAACATTAGGCTTTTGATAAAGGTTGTTTTATTCGTTGTTATCAATATATTTTTTTCCTCTATATTATATCAATGATCTTTTCTTTAATTCTATCTTTAATTCTATCGGCCAATGTGAATATAGAAAACAGTACACGTAATTTCCATTTCAATCTACCGTACTGTGTTGTGATAAGTATTGTTTTTTTTTTTCAATTTTTGTAATTATAAAAATGTAAAGATCAAATTATATCGTCTTATTTATTATCGTAATTACCCTTACGTAACCCGACTAAAATATGAAAACTCAATAAAGCATGATTTTATTTGCTAATTTCCGCTTTATTTAATCGCAAATACTACAACTAAAATGCGTTCCGCATGCACACGTGGCATCCTCGCATGCTGTGGGATTGATAGCTCAACGTTGAATCATGATTTATGTCGAAATCAATTTCTGTTTCATTTAGTCATGGAGTTCCGCTAGGTAACGATTGAATCAAAAAAATTGCAGTATATAAACTTGAAAAATATATCTTTTCATGGATCGTAATATTGAATCAATGATGGATATAGTCGTTAAACATTTGTCTGGGTTAAGGCTAGGATGAACGAGTAAGAGATTAGACCTTTTATCTCTAATGCAGCACTAGCCTTTCAATTAACTAGAGCATTAAAGTTTTTACGGACAGCGTGAATGCAGGTACAACAACTCGCAGCCAGTAACCAGCTATCATTACAACTTTATGTTTTGGAGGGCACTCTAGATAGTAAAATTAATAATTAGCTTGATTAAATTTACCTTTTAAGTATCAACTCGGGGTGGTGGAGGATGATGTGATGCTGCAGAACTATCTGCAACATATACTACGTTAAAAATTTATCTGTACCGTCTTATACTCAATTGATCAGCCTGGATAATTAGCGCTTATACTCTCTCCTCTTGACAGAAGCTTCTAATAGATCTTTGTCATGCCGTTCTAGAGCCGCGGCTCGTTTCGCGATGTCTTCATTTCTAACGATAGCGAACCTCGCGAACAAATTACATCGATGTGAACTGAATACCATATATATAATATTATACGCTTTACATCAACGAATTATTTATATTTTGATAAATTGTCCAACTTTCGAACAACGCGTGGGGGTTTAAACTGCATCGGACGGAGAGCACGCGAACGTATACACGCTTACATAAGTTTTATGACGTCGCAAGCCGGCGCTGCACCGTCGCCGGCAGGTGGGTCAGGGCGCGGTGCCGCGTTCGAATCGATGCCCCGGCGCCAGGACGTCGACCGCTCAACCCCCCGCCCTCCGTCGCACGCCGTATTAATTACTGGAAATACAATCTACTGATCATGACAAGGTGAGGTATGGAAATTTTTATATGCATCATTGGACTGTTCGATGAGAGTTTTTTTTTAGCTATTATTAGTGTCTGTTTTGTGTGAAATTGTTTCACTTTTAGAAATAGAAGATTTATCTTTGGACGTTCATCATATTTGCTTTTTTTAATTATTTTTACCCGCAATGAACTTCAAGATTTCAAAGTCACATAACGAAGCCGTTAATAGCACACTCCCCAAGATTACCATGGCTCCCATGTGTACGACTGCTCGAACACAGCTACGATATTATGGCGGTAGATTGACATTGAGTGTAGTACTAAGCAGGTTCGAAAAACCCTATCACCATTAAAATTCCACCGCTCAAATAGCCCCGGAAGCAAAATTGAAACTTATTTATTAATTAAAAATCAACAAAAATCTATTTCCAAACAGTTATACGAAAATTGATAATTGCTGATGGTCACATCCGCTGGTTACGATTGGAACTTGTACCATAAAATATTGACCACAAATAATATTTCTGTATACTCTGATATAAAAACTAGGTATTTTCATAAGTAATTGTTCAATGTCCATTCAAGTCTGTAGCCTCAAAGGAAATTCGCTGTAAAAAAGTAACCGTCACTTTCGGCACCAAATTCACTGTAAATAGGTCCGGTATCAGCCATATCGGGGTCATTTGTCGGTTCGATGACACGAGAATTCTGTTCCCCATCATTTATGAGACGGTCCGTTTGTGCAGCCATCGCTTGCAAACGGGGGCGCTCCGTAGATTTGTTGTTCATTGTGAATGTTTGATGAAGAACGAAACGACCGTAACGGCGTGGAACACGGATTGCGATGGAGTTTACTTGAGGTTCAGGTTGAGATAATCTAAGAGTTAACTACGGAGGGACTGGCGAGCGATACGGAAAGATACTGATAGAATGGCGCCGAGTTGAATGGCGATGAGACCTTTGTTTAACCTTTTTTTTTTGATGACAATTATTCATAGTTTCTGTCGGTAATGGATTTACACGCCTATATATTACACATGTTAGGTGACGATAACACCGTGAAGTATGCTGTGCCAAAATAGTCCGGTTCTCATATGTGTATGACTCGAGACTAAAAACACTAGATTATTACATGAACGCATATATCCAACTGTATTCTGATTGCTATAATTATGATATACTCGTATACGATATTTGATATGAAAACATGAAACGTGATTATCACCTTTTGATATTCTCAGCCAGTACATTTTGCGCGTCCCTAGTACTTGTAGTGCTAACAATACTCTTACCTTAACTGCTTGATATTACATGTAATCGTGCGTTTTTAATCTAAGAATTATAACAATGAAGGTGTTAAAGAATAAAAATCATTTAGACTTTCCCGCTTCACAGACGACAACAGTTGAATTATATATTTAACAAATGCATATACCGTATAGATTTTTTTTGAATATTGCGAAGATTCACGCATGTGTTTCCAGAACTTATTTACAGAAAGAATAAGTCGAAGTTGTCTTTTAAATTGTCTCCTCTAGCTGAGTATGAACAGTCCTACAGTTTCTTTTGCCATTTCTAGCGAGAAACTATAATTACGTCACGTGTCTATTGTAATGATGATTGATGTAATGGTGATTGTAATAATGGACTGTTTTAAGCGAGTAAAGGTGTCGTGGCGGAAGTCTTTCACCATAGATACATTAAAATGTAAGATTCGAAAATAAAAGAATATATCAAATTAAAATTTTATTGTAATAATTTTATTTTATCATTTTATTTATTAAGGCACTCACATTAAATCAAGTATTTTTTTTTTAATATAATATTATTACTAAATTTCTGAAACTGCAAGAGTGGTGAAATTTCGTTGTTTATAGCTTTAACCTAGTTAGTATTCCAAAAATACGAGATTTTTCTTATTCGTACATCACTATGTATGTTCAGTTTTGTTTTCTACGTCTTTTGCTTTTCACATAAAACAAATCATAAGGCTTCGTTATCTACAAGCTTACGGGATAGAACAATAACAAATATTTTACATCCAATAACGAAAATACGAACACGATTTCGGGCACAAGCTTATTGAATATACTGTGTATTACTTTACTCTAATGGATTCGAAATGTAAAAAGAGGTAAGGGAAATATTAATTTGAATAATTGATATCTGAGCACTATGAAAAATTTTTCTTTACACAAAATATTTCCATTGTCGAGGATCGAGTGCGCCAAACGTACTTAATCGTTCACCTACTATCTTTACGTCCATTGTTTGTCAATCCTGGAGAAGTTTGTAGATGAGTTGTTCTATAGACTTAGTATTTATGTGATTGCTTCCGTGACGCAGTGTTTTACCTTGTAAAGCGGAGGTTCCGTTGTAGATTCCCGAGCCATAAGTGTTCAGTTTGAATGGTGGAAGGTTTTTTCGAACCCACCTGGCTAGCTACCATCCTCGGTGTCGATCTATCGCCGTAACAGCATTACTGTTTTCCAGCAATCGTACGAGAGAAATATTCTATGCGGACACACTTCATCGTCAATGGCTTTATTATCAATTAACATCAAGCAGATTCGATGCCAAATGCTAGCCCATAACCTATAGTTGTATTATTCTAGTGACCGCAGTGTTGTCGGCGTGATAACATTGAATATAACTGTAGCGATGTTCTTATGTACTATGTAGTGTTTTCCTTATGCTTTTAAGTAGGTGAACGTGAAAATTGTTTACATCTCCATTAATTGATTTTCTTATATTAAATAATCTTCGATTTAATGAGGACGGCGGAAAGCGGCTGGATAAGGCGAGGAGAGGACCGCATGTGGTGGTAGGAATTGGGTGAGATCTAGTCAAGCGGTGGTCTGACACAAGCTGATAATGAACGAATGATAATAAAAACAAATCTTAACGCACTTAAACGAAGAAAATTGTACGATGTAGTGCAGTGTAGCGAACTAAATTATAGTGTTCGCAGTTTTATGTGCTAGCACTGTGACTATGGAAATTGTGAAGCATTTGCCTTCATAGGGACAATAAGAACAGTATTAATGAACATTCGGTAAAGACCTTTACATACGTAGCGATTTAAGTTGAATTTCAGTTGCATATTAACCTGACAATAATGTCTAGATTGTAAAACAACCGTAAGTATCCTATAAGAATCGTCAACTTAAAAAAAAATTAAGTAATTCTTAGTAAGTCGCCGCGCTGTTACGAATACCGCTGAAATCGATTACCCGGCGCCCGGACGTCGACCGCCCGCTACCCCTTTTGCGTGCGTGTCATATTAATTCCAAGAATACATTAGCGATTTCATTAGTAAGGTCGCACTAACCGAGTTTGCGTCGCGCAAACAAACTTTGATTTAATTTATATTAATCGAAATTATAATTGGTTATTTGTTGCGCTATATATGCATAGTTTGTAATTGAGCTAATAGCGGTTAATAACGTTGATATTATGAAATATTAGCGCCGTTCTTTGATGCTCGAACAAAACAATTACAAAATCACAAGTAATCGAAATACTACAGACTTGTAAAATAGTTTTAGTTAGTTACGAATTATGTTATCCAAACTAAGACAACAATCAAGATTATATAAAAAAAAATTCGAGATTGAGATAATAATACTCTCTCTCTCTGTCTCTCTTTTATTACACCCAAACTGTCTTCCACGCGCTCTTATAGTGTAGTAAATATAAAAGAAATGAAGCTCCGTTTTGCATTATCCGATGTCGTTTCATTTACATTTGTAGTAAGACCAGACTTCTGTGCCGAAATAATATGTACACCTGCACATACCACAGTTTAGAAAATCAGATTGGTCAAAATTTCAATATTTAAGTTTAATTTAGTATTTAAGTATACGGAATTTTAATAATCATCCGATTACTTACCGATGAGAACGTTGCCCAGTCGAGACGCAACCAAGCTTTGTTGAATCAATTCGTAATTGGCCGCCTACTCCCGTTTGGCTCAAGGCCGTCTACGATGTTACAATTCCTACATTATCCGTTTAACACGCAAGCTGAGATGCATTGACATCGGGAAAACTTGTACAACCGTTAATGCTTCATAATTTCTAGCGTTCAGATTAATCTCCGTAATGACTTTACGAGTAATGTAGAAAGCTGCATAAAATCTTCAACGTCCGTGACGTTACGTTTCTAAAGGTTTTCTTGACCTACTCTCGGCGTTCATTATTGTAGTATTACGAGTGTAGCCGGGGGATCTCCGTGCGAAATGGTTTTTAAATTAACGTCGTGTCATAGAGCTTCGCAGCTGTCGGCGAGAGGAGGTGGGCTCTGGAATGTATTGTTAAAAATGCGACAAAGGGAACAAAAGTTTTACGAGAGTGAAATGTGCTGAACGCTTTTAAAATACTTATCTTATAACTGTTACTATTTTATAACTTTTATTCATTATTTTAAACTACCATTAACGGATTCACTTTGATTCATACAAATGAAAACACTTACTAGTATACTTTTAATTATACTCACATACATTTTGAACAACATCCAATACTCTTCTGGTCGTGGTTCTCTCACGCAATGTATATGGCCGCTTCCTCACTTTTCAAAATAGTAATGATGATGCTGTTTTCCTAGCCGATTTCGGCTACAGGTACTGTATCCACTAAACCGCAGAGCTCTGTTCTTGTGCTCCGAGACGATTGACATACCCTATTTTTGAAGTGCACGTGCGTTCACAGTGCGCACGCGTCGGGTTATTTTGACAACCATACTGGAATATATACGAAGAACACATTCTCATATACGAAGTCCCACAAAAACAATAATATCAATGACTCAACCAATAACCATAACCACACTTAAAATATGTTATTTTTAAAATATCTAGAATTTATTAAATAAAACAAACATAATTTAAAAGCATGTTTGATATCACAACCTATAGTAATGAGTCATGGTAAACATAAATACATCATATGTGTACTTAACTGTGTTTCAATTCTTAGTGTAAGCAAGTGTATGAATTTCATTCTACTTCTTTTTTTTATTTTCATACCCAACCCCATCGCTCTTGTATGCTTCATAATCATTATTGTAATGTTTGGAAGAATAAAAAAATGTTATCGTGAACATTTATTTATTTATATGTTCGTTTATAATTTATTTTGAAGCAACCAATGTAGGCGCTTATAAGAATCGAACTATATGTTATGAGTTAACAAGTGATAATTATAATAAAATATTCCAATGTGCACATAAACGTGTATTTATATCAATATTAAAACTTTTGGACATTCATAATTCATTAATCTATATTCAATACTTATGAGTGATGAGATTATAGGAGCTTTAAATTAAGGGGAGTCAAAAAATCCACATATGAAAGGGTAAATTCGAAAATAGAATACACGGTGATTCATTGCATTACCACTACTAGACAACGGAAAATCTGTTTAACGAAGGAAGCGCATTATAAAAGCGGTTAGCCGGTGAAAGTTTAAATGTAATTGAAGTCTCTATTATTGAATCTAAATTAAATAAAATAAATTATCTTAAGTATCTTAAGTAAAACAATTTTATCCTTTGTAGTAACCATTTCAGGGACGCATTTTAATTAACAAAAGAGAAATATTAATACATTTAAAAATTCCAGTAAAACCTATTAATTTTAATTTTATAGGTGGTCAAGTAACAGAAGGTAAAGAAATATTAAAATATAATATGTTAAAGATTTAACTCAACTTTTTATTAATAGAAACTAACTGTAAATGCAAAACTAAAAGTCCACATATGTGGCCAAGTGCGTTAAGAGGTTAAAATTGCCTTATATAAATATGGACAGTTAATAACTTTTTTTTTAAATATTTTTAAGTTGTGTTGCGCTAAGTAAATAAAGAATGAGATGACGGAATATCGAGAAACATGACTGATGGCATTTTGAGTTGCCCATTCTATTAACCCATTAAGCGCTTTGCAACCATATATTGGTTCTAACAATACGACTCCATTTTGGCTATGATCCAATATATGTATTTTCGCATAACCATTCATTTACATAATATACTTGCTTAATAAAATAAATAGTTATTAAAACATAGTTTATTTCATTTAAAATCAATATATTATGCTACAAAAGTTAAGTCTGTACAAATTGCTTTTTTACGTAAAAAGTACGCAGCTCGTGGTAGGGCTTTACGTAAGCAGTAGGCAGTCCACGGCGCACACCTAACGTCGCGCAATACAATGCTCAAAGGGTTAACACATCTGTCTGAAACTTGCATATCCTCAATGATACAACTAGCGCCATCTAGGGATTCATATTTATATTAGAGGGATTAACTATAACTGATCGTTTACAATTCTTTACCAGCCTGTCACTAAAGAGCGCTAATATCAAATTAAATCCTTCCACAATTAAGGTGACGAAAATTCTGCACAGCATACGGAAAAATAAATTTTCTTAAATTAAAATAAAGAGAATTTATTAACTAGTTCTTTAAATGAAATAAGAGAAAAAACTAGAAGCACAACAGCGATCATTTAAAACTTTTGTGTATCAACAAAAAAATATACATTGAAAGCTTAAATATGTTTCGACATTGTAAGAGGTGAAACTGAATAATAAAAAGAATATAAATAGTTAATACCAAATACGGTATTTCACTTCAAAATTGGGAATACGTAACGAGACATTGAAAAAGTTTGTAGTGTTTCAACTTATAACGTCACACGTTAATTAGTAATGTGTACAGTTGCCACATGTGCTCTCTCAAAACATTCTATATGGTAACTATGAATAACTTT
>DWQX01005700.1:0-12540 GCA_018245475.1 Pharmacophagus antenor
CCCCCCCCCCCCCCCCCCCCCCCCCCCCCCCCCCCCCCCCCCCCCCCCCCCCCCCCCCCCCCCCCCCCCGCAATTATTTTGTGTATATAAAATTACTTTTACATTAACCGCATGAGTTTTAAAATTGAGAAGTGGATATTACCATTTGTCTTAAAAATAATCTTCCATACCTCATCAAATTATACAGGCCAGCTAGTACCCTCGAAGTATGCCACCTTGTTGTGTTCAGTCTGTAATATGAGTGGGTGTGAGAACCAAAGATTACTGGGCGAGCATGCTTCACCATTATCGACATCATGGTCACTCAACATCGTGGGAAATTAAGATTTAGTGTTAGCCTAAAGCGAGTAAAAAGTAATATAAAGTTTTTGATCTAAACTTGTACCTTAAAATTACGGACGCATTGTTCACAAAAGTTTAGCATTTTCTCTCTATTTTTTAACTTACACTCGAATTTGAAAGTCTCTTATTATATTTCATTTTTATAAATTACTATTGATATATTCTATGCGTTTTGGAAAATACAAAAAACGATTTTCCCAATGCACTCATGTGGGTATATGACTAACAATTTTTTAAACGTTCATACACTCATAGGAACAAGATTATGATGTAGTTTAAATCAGTGGTCCCCAACTATTTTTCTCGTAGACCACTTTCTAATTCTATGTATATAATTACTCATTAATTTATCTTTAAAGAAATTTAGCAACAAAATTATTTTTAAACGAGAAGCTTTAGCTTTCACATGGCTCGGAACTTGTTAATAATCAAATAACACAAGTTACTCAGAATTATTTTTCTCTAATTTGTTTATTACATATGATTCCATTGACAGGCTGTGTACATCTTAATGATGTTATTGTGTAATGTTTAATTTTCAGACAGTAGTGAATTTGTTTCCTACCTGAGTAAACATTACTGTTTGAACGACGTAATAGGTTGTGGAAATTATTATGATACATTACTGTATGTGCATTTATAGTTAACGAAACTTATGAGATATTTTTTGAGTAAACTTTAAACCAAGAGAAATTGTTTTTGAAAAGAAAATATAATTTCTTTGATAATTATTATATTAATGCTTTTCGTTCTTTTCAACATGCGATGAAGCCAGTAAAATGCTTTTTTTATATAGTTATAGAATTATTTCCTAATCAGCCATCGTAAATCTTGTGTAAAGTACTACTAAAAATAAGTAACTAGAGAAAGTTCAATATATCGTATTCAAGTTGACCAAGGATGATAATATCTTTTTAGGTTCGCGTACCTTTGTGGAAGATTCCATATATGATAAATTCGTCGAGTTGTCAGCGGAGCGAGCGAAACGTCGAGTAATCGGCGACCCGTTCAAATCTGACACGGAGCAGGGTCCACAGGTAATTTCCTTTAATACTTCATTCAATCCAAATGCCTACTCTTTGGAGAACCTTCACGTTGGCGCCGAAGCAATATTTCTCTAGATGTATAATACTCAGAGACTAAAATTCATTCATAAATTTAACTTAATATTTTGGTAACTGCTGAGTCATATAGCAAATTAGTATAGGTACTTTAGCAGAGTGAATAATTTACGAAAATTGAGAGAAATTAAATTACGATAATAAAAAACCAAATAAAAATAGGATGATGTATAAAAGGTATTTCGATGTTTAATAAAACACATTTATCTATTACATTTAACCACGAAAAAACAATTGAAGAGCAAAAAAGTTTAGTTTTAATATTTTATCTCCTAATAAAGTCCCTATCGAACGAATATCATTACATTTAATTTTTTCACTTTTTTTATTATAGTAAAAACGAAAATTATGCGGCTTAATCATCATGTTAAAAGAAGTTTAACCCATTAGACTTAGCACTCCTGACTAAAATCATTAAAGTCGAATTCAGTAAGACAAATTTTAAAATTGGCTTGATGAATAAAATTTTAAAATGAAAATTTAGCCATTTATTTGGTTAAATTTGAATGGTGCCAGAGTTTCTTCGAATTTCTTTGGCCAATTTTCATTCTACCATCATAATATTATTTCGACTTCATAGTCGATACATGTAAGTACCAGTTGCTGGGAATGTGCCTTAGTACTTTCAACTAATTATCACTTTGAACGTTAAGTGCTTCGCATTTTCCTAGGGACCGGTGTGAAACTTTCCATCCAGGTCCTACCTTTGCCTTGTCGCAACTACAACGAGCGCTGTTTTAGTAAAATGTGTTGCGGCCCTTCCGTAGTTGTAAGATTGAATGTTTAATTTTAGCGGAAATCATTTTTGTTTGGCAAATGCTTTAATAAATACAATATGATACTTAATGTTATTTATTAAAAAAGGTAGCCTTTGACTGTGGATTGAATAGACAGGCACGTTTATTCGGCGTGGTGCTTAACGTGCTAACAACAACCTGAATATGAGATCAAGTCTTATTGTTTCATGTGTTAGTTCAGATGTTTTGAAGAAAGGATATAGAAGAATGTTAAAATGTAATATTTCTTGATTGAGGTGGACAGGGAACAGCGCGAGCAGGTTTTGCGCCTGATCGAGAGCGGCAAACGGCAAGGCGCGCGGTTGCTGGTGGGCGGGCAGCGGGCACCGGGCGCGGGCCACTTCGTGCTGCCTACCGTGTTCAGCGACGTGCGCGACGAAATGGACATCGCGCGCAAAGAGATCTTCGGGCCCGTGCAGCAAATCATGAAGTGAGTGATGAGCCATTACGATCACAACTTGGCACCTTTCGAAGCGTACTGTTCCAGGTGGGTGGAAGGAGTAAACTTAGGATACATGATTGGACGCCATTTAAATAACATTATGGAGGGAAACAAAAAAATGAAAAGCGAAAAGGGGAGACCAACGATTACGCAGATAAAAGTTGTGTTGGGAAGTCAAAGAATTTTTTAACATTTGTAGTTTCCACATATATATTGAAAAGACCCGACTTCTAGATTTGTGTATTCTAAAGGATAAACAAGAAATTTTGGTAATAAGCTGCCTGTCTATATGCCCTATAATTTCAATAACTAGTAATAAAAATGTTTCGCCTGCTTCAGGTTCTCACAGATGGATGAACTAATTGAGCGAGCCAATGACACGGAATACGGTCTTGCCGCAGCCATTTTCACTAAAGATATGGACAAAGCGAACTATCTTATACAGGTTAGTAATACATTTGTACCATAGTGGATTTAAGAGGTTCCAACAGATTATTAAAATATAATGAAGCAACCTAGATGAATACAGAATTGTTTCAAATAATAAATATACATTAACAGTAAATCATCGTCTTTTATACCGAGGTTCTGTTCCTCATTTTTAATATGAATAGCAAAGGAGTGGAATAGCTAAGCTAGTGCGCTGTAACAGGTTGAACGTCAAGAATTAGCCGCGACGAATATCGTTTTATTAAAGAATAAGTTAATTTTTATATAAATATAGCGCTTAACTTCGCACAATTATATTAATTATTTTAATAATGACTAATTGACGCACGTCGAAATACCCACATTTTAAATTGTTAGATGTTTTCAGGTTTCAGTCACGTGGCCGTGGCTTTCAACCTGTTAACATCGCAAGCTAGATTACCACTTAACAGTGTGTGCTGATGTACTTAACCACAAACACATATTTAAATAAAATAATAATGTTATTACTTATTATTGTGTATTCTGACAGGGCTTGCGCGCCGGCACCGTGTGGGTGAACGATTACAACGTGTTCGGCAATCAGGTGCCATTCGGTGGCTACAAGCAATCCGGCGTCGGTCGCGAAAACGGACCCTACGGCATCCACAACTACACCGAGGTCAAGGCAGTCGTCGTAAAAATAACGCAGAAGAACTCATAACGCCATTCTAATACGACTTTATTTACTTCAACTACTCAACATTTTTAACTCTCATCCATTTTATGTACCAAAAATTTTCTCCAATACTTATAATTAATAATAATTTTGTGGACTCGTAATTTCGAGCATAATACATGTGTAGCGGCACAAGTATAATAAACGTCGATTACAAGTCTTCCATTTTTATAAAAATGTTTGAAAATAAAATGAATAATTATTAAATTTTACGTAGTGATATATTTAAAATCCAATAACTGTTGCCATAACCGTCATAGAAAATGTTTTGTAAATGTTTTCAATAAAAATGAAATACATATTATTTTTCACTCAATTTTTTCACTACGAACATAAATGCTCGTATTGCGTTTATCTATGACACACCTTATTTACAGCGCAGTTATAGATCATTTTGTATAGTTTGATACGTCTCTGGAATTGTGTGGGTGAATTGACTAACTTTAGACATGTCATTAATTATAATCAATAAAACAAAAGATAATTAGCTAATTTCCCCTTTGTTTAATTGCAAACACTACGACTAAAATATGATCTCAACGCTTGTCACCAATGAACTTGGCATATTACGGGTTCAACAGAACGGCCTGAATATGCTTTCGCTATTTAAGAAACAAGCGTGTTGAAAGATCTCCGGAGTTTTTGGAACGCTGGAGCAGTAAGATGTTATGGGCTGAATTGTTACTGGAGATAAATTTGGGTTCATCAATATTAACCTGAGGTTGATGCACAGGTATAAAAAACATCTCAAAGTACAAGGTGTAATCGATGAGGAAGTTCATGGCCACTTTGTGATTTAGAAAGAATAAGTGTTAATTGATTACAAAGAAAAGGGCGTCACTATAACGGGAGAATACTACACGTTTTTACTAGAATAATTGAAAATAAAAAGAAGGAGGATAACTGACAAAAGGTATGTTTCGTGCATCGTCATCGCTTCTGTTCATACGAGCCATGTTGCCATGGCTATTATTCGCCGATGCAGTTTCAAATCACTGCGGCGTCCACCTTACAGTCCAGACCTTGCTCCTTATGACTATTGTTTTCAAAAATTAATATAAAAATTCGTAGAAAAAAAAATTAGCGATAACGAAGTTAAGTCAGTGATCATCAACGTATCCTGACAGCAAAGATAAAAATTATTATTCTTTCGACAGGATGAACAAGATCTGAGAAATGTATTAGGATTCAATATAATCACATATTGAAAAGTAAAAAAATATTTCGTGTTAATTTCCTTCCAACTCTTTTTCTTGAACTTACCTTCTTTCGTAGATATATTTCATTGTAATCAAAATAAGGTAGGTGTTGCATACGTTTGTACAATTGGCTAGTACTTAGTATATATATCTGGCGTAAAAGTAATCAATACAGCAGATTTACTAATGTTCTTTATTATCGGACTTAACTGCTTTAGTAATGTGACCAAAATGGAACTCGCCTTCGTTTCACTGTAAACTGTTAGAACATTTAAGATACTTTGTTCTTTTAAATTGTATTTATTAATACTTAGTAAAAAATATCCTTAAAAAATAACTAGTTTTTTAACAAGTTTTTCATAAAATTGCTGATTAATCCTTATTAAGACGTATAGTACAATATATATCCTGTATCTTCTCTGTAGTGTAATCCGCATTTTACTTAATTTGAATCTGTGTTGAATTTGTTATCTATGACAATAATAGTAGACCAGTACTCCCAGTGTAATAAATATTTATACATAATAATGCGATTACTTTTTTTTTAAGAATTGAATGGAATGCAAATAAATGAAAAATGGCACCGAAACTTAAGTTTTCGGAAGGTGGCTTGAAAAGTGGAAGAATAATTAATAATCTATATACTCTTAATACCATATATTCAATACATTTAATGTGATATTTACATCTTTACAGGAGAAAAAGTGTTATGTTTTCACGGGCCTCTAATCTATGAAGCTAAATGTTTAAAAAGTTCTGTGACAAAGGATAAACACGTTCGATATTTAATTCATTACGCGGGCTGGAATAAAAAGTACGTTATTTTTTATTTTTTAGTATAACTTTGTAGTAACTCATGAACAACATTTCTTTCACGGTTTTTTTTAAAACAAGTTCTCTAATCCTTTTCAACAGGATAGCTTGTGCTTAAATTGTGTTACAAGGTAATGATTTTTTTTTTATATTAATACCAATCCATTAAGATATAAACATTTGTTTTTGGTTTTATTATTATACTAAATTAAAAAAAAAGAAATACGAATCGTTACATATCTTATTATAATTTAACTATTAAACCCCACACTATTATTGCACATGTTTTGTTATAAAAGGTGTTATAAAAGACAAAAGCTAAATGATAAAATACTTCCAGAAAGAAAAAAGTATCAATCACATTTTGTTCAATAACAAAATTAACTCATCTTCATATTACTAGACAGCAAAGGAAAACAAAATTTACTTACACATCTCATGAATAGGGTTTAAAAGCAAAACTAAGATGTTGGTATATTCTTTGACACAAAGTTAAAAGCTAAATTGAATTTGCAATTTTTTTATCTTTCAGCTGGGATGAGTGGGTTCCAGAAAGTCGTGTGTTAAAATATAATGAAGCCAATGTTCAAAGACAAAAAGAGGTTCAGAGAGCACATTCAGTGCAGCCTGTCAAAACGAAAAAAAGTGATAATTTATTATTTCTTATTTTTCCATAATTATTCTCAAGTATGACAGTTTTAAAAAAAATATAGCTGATAGATGGTGATAATATACTATAATTTTGACTGTTGTGTAAAAGTATTGAAAGTGTTTATAATTTAATGAGTGTTGCTTAATGCACTAGATCAGTGTTTGCCAACCTATCTTGTCCCATGTCCCACTTTGTTCCCTCGAACTTAAAATTTTTTATTCAATGCCTCCAAAAACAAATAAAAACCAAAAAAAAATATGAATTTTATTAGCAATTTTTTTAAATAGTGCTGATTGTCCCCCACCTTGGGAACCAGTTCACTTGATCATAATTGTAGAAGTAATTAATTGGAAAAGTGTTTTAATATTCTGATTTATTTTTCAACAGCTACTGCAAAAGGCCGAAAGTCTGAGACAACCACAAGTACTACTCCAGCCCGTGAGGAATCCAGAGCTTCAACACCTGCTGGTTGTTTGATTTATTTTAATTATTACTTGTAATTGAGAACTATTCATTAAAGCATATTCTATGGCATTTTAGCTCCCACATCCCAATTTGTAATTATTTTTTTGTTATTTGAAGTAAGACTTATTGGAAGTATTTTTACATTTAAAACATTCAGCTTTTTTTCCAACTTACTTTTTAGCGATTTAATTATAAGATTTGAATTTAATGTTATTCAAAATGAAGTGGACATTTTTTTGTTATTTATTTCAGGTAAAGATGCAGACACAACTCCAACACCAGCGAAAGCCAGTAAAACACAGAGTAAAGATAAAGATACACCTGCTGATTCAGGCTCAGATCAACCTAAGTGTGTTATATTTTTTTTTAATTAAATCTTTATAACTCTTGAGTGATGCTGTGACACCAGTAGCATTACACATCTGAGTTTGAAAACAGTGCACAAAACACGTTTTTTAAAACTTTATAATGTATAAAAGGAGGTTGTAAAAGAAATAGTTTAAAGGACTTTATTATGTGTGAATTCATTAATTATTGTCAGCTTACAAATTCCTTTGTTTACGTAAAGTGATAACATTTTGTAATTTTTTAAACCATGTTACATGTAAATTAAATGTAACTAGAAATTTGGTATACATTAATAACATTTAAATTAGTCAATTAAACTTAAGCAGTACTATTTTTATTGTCTTGCCTTGAAAATTTTCTTTTAAAGATTGTACATACTGACAGAGAGCATACCTAATCACGACAAATAGTATTGAATATTTATGACCTAAAAGAAAATGATAAAGGCATTTATTGTAACAAAATTTACTAATTAGTTGTAAAATTATCATAGTTCTCTGACATTACAGGAAAAAACGTGGACGTCTCGACGTATCCATTGAGTCAGAGGAGCAGTATCTAGCAAAGGTTGAGGTTAAAATCAAAATACCGGAGGAGCTGAAGGTGTGGCTGGTGGACGACTGGGACGTCATCACGAGGCAGCAGAAGCTCGCCATTCTCCCTGCGAAGCTTACAGTAGAGCAGATTGTCGATAACTATTTAGCCTTCAAAAAGTCCAGCAAATCTCACAATTCCGCTAAAGAGTCAGTATTAGTTGATATTACAAAAGGAATCAAAGAGTACTTCAATGCCACACTCGGCGCGCAGCTCTTGTACAAGTTTGAAAGGCCACAGTACAGCGAGATCTTGAGTGATTATCCAGAAACTCCAATGGCACAGATGTATGGCGCCATACATTTATTGAGGCTGTTTGCAAAAATGGGCACCATGTTAGCGTACACTGCGTTGGACGAGAAACCCATGCAACATGTCCTAACACAAGTACAAGACTTCTTAAAATACATGGTAACGAATCGATCCACATTGTTCAACCTGCAGGACTATGGGAACGCCACGCCCGAATATCATAGAAAAGTGCAGTAAACGTATTATATGTATTTGAATTCAATAAAGACTTCGATTTGAATTTGTCATTTAGTTATTAGTACGATCGCAAATACCTTATATAAATGTTTCAATGTTTTGTATGATTCACATGCATTGTTCATCTTACTAATACATTATCGTTATTTATTATTATTTTTCTTTAAATTAGAATTTGTATTGTTTTCAAGGAAATAAAGTCTTAGATCGTTTCCGTATCTAAGTTATTTCTACATTTTCAGTCATTTACTGCATGGAAATCCACATATTTCTTTACTGTAATTAGTGTATTATGAAGTTGTTACAAGTAATTTCGAGAATTGAAGTACATATTATTTAATATTTTTTTAAGACATATAGAATATGATAGTACTTAAATATATTTTGCAATTTTATTTAATTTTTGATAGCGACATCTATTAGATATCTTAATCTGTCATAGCTTGGCTTTAGATGTCGCTGCGTATGTAAAGCTATATTAAAAAAATATTACAAAATTAACAGGGTATCAGAAAAACATAAAAAATTAGAATTTTTGAGTTAAAATAAGAAAATCATCTAATAGTAAGTGATATGTAACCATTAACATCTATTTCTGATTAATAAACAAGATGCTGATGCTTTGCAACATTCATTAAAAAATATACCATTATCTGATAAAAAATATTATTTGTTTTAAAGGAGATAGTTTCCTCATTCCATAAGATACAATATCCATTGAACATACTTTTTACTTGTAGGTCAAATGTCTCACAATACTCGTAAGAGGAATGCCTTACCGGCATTCGGAGACTAGTGACTACTAATAAACAGGAAATTAATTGACGCGTAGTGCGGTATGCTGTTTATAAACTGTTAGTCAGTACATTAGATTCCATTTAATTACAAAAGATAAAGAAAAGAAAGAATTGTTTTAAATTGAGACACTTGTGTAAATATAACAAATAGAGGAAATGAAGAATGATAATTTATAAGCTTAAATGAGTGAGAAAAGCGATTTTGTACAATAGTCCAGCACCGATCGCTTAATGTAATAATATTATTGATGAGTAAATATAATTACAAAAAAAAAGAAACTATACGTACTTTTTAATATTGTGAGCCGAAATGACAACACCAAAAGTGTCATATATCACTTCAAACATGATAGTAATGAGAACACTTATTTTTTTTTAAAGAAATTCAAGCCTTCTTCACGAATACTGTCAGAGTACCCTCGCTCCCTTCAATGGAATAAAGACAGTCCTCTCTTTTTTGGTTCCTTTTACCAGTATGTTAATTTGCTTATGTAATTTAAAATTAGGAGTAAGTATACGGCGATGAATCAATTACTACATTTAGCTACAGAACAATGAAAGTAGGAACAGGCGTTATCATCATTTTAACTACTGTTGCCAAGAAGAAAAAATTTTAGCCAGAAATCATTTCAAAACATGGCTAAAAATAATTATTTTGGATACGATATTTTATTTCGAGTGTGCATATTAATTAAGTACAGGCCCCAAAAGAGTTTTAGTACACGCGTTGTGGGTAACAACAGATGAGGGAGGAAATTCCACATAAGCCTATCTTACTTCTAATTGGGTATTTTGTTCGATATTGTTGATGTTTATTTTGTAAATTAAAAATGGTAATAGTGTTCGCATTTGTTAAAGCATTATCAGGGCCTGCAAGTGCCGTAAATGGCAAGAAATGCTTAGAATCGGTTCTGAGGCCAGCGCAGCGCAGCGACGCGACAGCGGCGGCGCTCGTTCGCCCTGCTGCCCCCCCATTAAGCTGTTGTTACAACATTGGAACGCTTTGTCGACCTTGCAAACATCTGGGACCACGTATTGGGTCTCACCCAAGCTCACGATCTGTAGTCTTAGTTATTTCGTAATGTATCATACGTTACATTATAATATAAAGTGAAGCTGTGTTATTTTTTAAAAGTGCAACCGCAAGTGTAGGCAGTTAATAAGCTACGAGTTGTAGTGCCACATAATTTATAAAAAAGATAAATTAATAAAAAAGATTTACAAATAAAGTATTGACAAGAATTTAATTTATAATCGACAATGAGAGCTATCGTAAAATTTATGATTTAAAAACAATATTTGCAAAAAAGTAATAAGACTAATGTCAGAACATGTTTGCAAGCGGCTGCACATTTAAGTTTTAAAGTGCAATTTTTATAATGATGTTAAGAAGTTGAAATCAAAATTTATTGAATGATTAATGAATTAAAAAATGGGCTAATTATGAATGTACGTATTAAGGAATTTCCAGAGGAAATTCTTTCCACTGGCGCAAGCTTAACGCATCGGTGTCAAATTTGGGACGATTAAATGGTGGCGAATGGCGTGGCTCGTGCAGTCTATTTCAGACGCGTGCGTGCCTGTCGAGACCGAAATAACTCTTAAATCCAGTCTTTAGATTTCGGTACCAACTATTATACTTGCGAAGTGGACTCCGAGATTAAATAAATTATTGACTTTTATTAGGAAATAATGTTGACACTTATCTAAATACCGATGATATATTCTAGCTACCAAATGTAAAAATAAAAGTTAACACCTACTACATAAAATGATGGGAACACAAGAGAACTTATGCCTATCTTTTGAGTACTAAAATACTAGTACATATAAAATAAGATACTGTAATGTACGGAAAAAATATTAGTAGAGGAAATCTTTTATAATTTTAGAAGTAAAAGTAATGAAAAAGTTTCTAAATTTTCAGCTATTCACAACAGCTGTTAACAGCATATCATCTAAATTATATAGGACAAAGACGTAGACATTTACGTCATCAACTTAGTTCACCATATTACCTATTATTTATAGCCTGAAAAGAATTATTCCTTGCGAGACTCGTACAATAAGTTGTTAGATTAGACGGTCGCATTCCTTTACATAGGTACTTTTATAGGATACAGTCTATGTAGTAGCGATATAAGCAAAGGTAAATTAGCTGTTAAATCGCGTTAAAACTAGAACAAGTTTATTCTTAGCTAAGGTAAGCTGTTAACCTCCATAGAAACAGAATAAGGATGACAAAACGAAAGTTAAATATTTAATCATTTTTTGATAAAATTTAAATTTTACATAAGACGTAATATTTAATTTGACATCGGTTTCTCAAATATATTTCTCAATTGATTTAGAACACAATTGAAGAACTTCGTTTACCCTTTCTATACAATAGTATAATAAGTATAGTAAAAAGGTAAATGAATTTCTCCAATTGATAGGTAAAAATAACAAAATTGTATATACTTGTGTTATACAAATCTTACCATGTAATAATTGAAATTACAAGTTTTAACTTCTCATTAAATTACGTTTAAAGACAATTATATTTATATAGTGATTAAAAGTATTGCCAAACAACTTGTGTAACAAACTTATTGCAGTGAGTCAAATATTAATCATAAATGAAAATTTCTTTCACGCGAGATACCAAGCTCGCAAGACACGGTGTCATCCGCTTATCGCGTTTTAATCTGATTTTGAAATAAAATAGTTTTAATAATTGGGAACCTTCATAGCAATAAATTTGCAGAAATGTTTTTATTTCCTTGATAAATTCGTATTAAAATCATAATTCGTACATAAAATGTTTCCACACTTCTTCTAAAACCACATTTTTATACTACGTGACGTCAAGACACTCGATGTGTTGCTAGAATACGGTATTTAGGATGACAATTTCTAATATAAACATTATTATTATTAACATTGGTTTCGTTCAAACAATTGTAACGACGGTGCTTTCTTGACAAATAACATAAAAATGTAAAGGTGTCTCAGTAAGAGTGCACTTTTTAAAGTTGGATTTTGTTTTTCTCATGCAAGTGGCCACTCTGAAATTTGACAGCTGTCACCTCTGCTTATCACGATTAAAAAATGGAGCACTTTTCGAAAGAACAACGCGTTATAATTGTGAAACCACATTACGAAAATAGGGAAAGTTACGCTGAAACCGCTCGCAGACTTCGCAAATTTTCAGCCTAGGAAGTGCACTAATGTATCAACCATTCGAAGAGTGGTCAAAAAATTTGAAGAAACTGAGTCGGTTATGGATAATAAGAATCCTTTGCGTCAACGTACCGGTCGGTCTCTTAAAAACATTGCTGCTGGAAAAGGG
>DWQX01005701.1:0-12539 GCA_018245475.1 Pharmacophagus antenor
CCTTTTTAAACATTTAGAAAAAGTTTCTTGAAATATCAAAGGTTGCATAATACTGACCAAGCTGATCGACTCCGAGCAGAACAAACGATTTCGCGGGAGAGAACCAATCGTTTGTTTTTTGACTCTTGTTTTGGACTTCTACCAGAGCATATCTGTGATTGTTGACATACATCGGAGACGCTTCAAATGTACAACAATATAATGAAATATTCGATCTTTCACCGGCGCAATTGGTATCTGTTGACATACACCAATGAAAGTCAACATTCTCTAATTTCAGTCATTCACGATCACATATACATTACAATAAAATAAAATTGTTGATAATAAAATTTGTCATCTAACATCTGAACCTTACTTCGTCGTTGTTATAGTTGATGTTAAGCACTAGCACATATTCACGTTTATTTATTAATAAAAATATTAACATATATTGAGCTTAAATGATGTCATCATTAATTATAATATAAACCTGTCCGTTTGACGGAGTACACTTTGTATTAATTATATAACTATTATTATTAATCGCTCAAAGTTTACAGATTTGTAATAGGGAAACAGTTTTGCCAATAGATGGCGCTTTAATAAATAATAAAGTTAACTAATTTACGGGAAAGTATTTTTTTAATGTAGAAAGACATCGATGGTCGATGGCGGGAAGCGTAACGTCACATATCTGTAAAAACGTTAATCTTAACACTTGTACCACAAATGCGCCGGAGTCGAAACGCCAGAGGCTAGTGATGAATTCAAGGGGCGATGTCGCTTGAACTCTGCGGCGTACATCCATTGAATTTTAATGAACTTTATAATTATCGTTACTCGGTAATTTGCCTTATGTTTATTCGTATATGTATTTCAACACTACATTACTGTATTTATTTTGGTTACTTATACATTTGGTTATTCAAACCAACCATATAATAATATATGGTACAACTCGTCTGCTATACAGAATAGAAAGGGAGGTAAATATTTCTTAATAGAATATGTAAATTAAAATCAATTCATTTATATAAAAAAGAATTCCAGAATGTCGTCAAAAAAAAGTCGTGCTTAATTATATTCAGAATTAATAAACATGTTTTATTTTATTTTTAACGATACATGGATTATTCGTAAAAAAAAGTAGCTTTACGTCTTCATTATATCGCATTATAAAATCATAACTAACTTAATATGTTATTTATGAACATCCGGAAAGTAATGGCTCTATAATCGTAAAAATCAGACGAAATGAAAGCATGCATATTTATAGCATTACTAAAACTAATTAACCCGAGTTCGCGTCATCTAAAAGCTTTATCCTTAAAAGGAAAGCTAAACAAAGTCTAGAATCAACACCGTCTATTTACATAGTCAACAAACTCCATTTTATTTAAATTCAACTAACGTATTCATCGATAACGTTCCGCTACTAATGTTCCAATTTTAAATTCTATTGCCCTAGCGCGCTCGAGGAACCAAATCGAGTGAAAACTATTTTGAAATCCGAATCCAATTCGCTTAATTCCTTTCTTAAACGAACATTTTACTTTGCTTTAATGTTTAAGTTCACTTCACTTGGTCCAAGTGAAAAATATTTTGAATAAAAATTATAAAGTGATATTTTTTTTATTAGCCACTATGGCGTAGTTGTTTATCGATTGTCTTTCGGAGTCGATTTCCTAGCTATATAAGTAGGGTTTGGGTAATTGTAGGGCTCATCTAATCTACCTAGGTAACTACTGCAGTCTATAAAAAATTAACCTGGAAACTTTTTCGCTTTTTTTTTATTTTTATGAGCCCGTTTTACTATCTACAACTTTACTGTCTCTTAACATCACGTGAGACTGCAGTCAAGCGTTAGCCTATTATCAATAAAAAAGTTATAGCTATTTTGCTTATAATATTAAGATTAATTTTGCTTGTCACAAATGGAATGTAAAAATTTTATAATTCAAAAATCTGAAGTTATTCAATAGTAAATATTAAAGTGGTAACATTTATTTCATCACATTACACTACGCTAATATATTTAACGATTGATTTCTTTATATAAAAATCCAATAAAGATTCATTCGAGATGCGAGGTGTTCGAACCGATTGATGATTCCAAAAACATTCGATACAAAACGCTCTCTATTTATGTAAATATTACACAACATTATTTTTACTTCATTACGATGAACAAGATAACGGACGTTACTATAACAATTATCGCTGCAGTACGTTAGCAAATAACGTTCCGTAATAATGTCGAAAGGCAAGCAAGCCCACGAATCCGTACGTGATAATCGATCATCTATATAATTTATGTTTTGTTTTCTCCCTTATTTTTACATAAAACTAGCCGTCACTCCTCCGCTTTTCTGGGAGCGGTAATTTATTTATTTAATATTAAGGTTATTCTTCACATGCCTTCTGATTTATGAGACTATCGACTTACAGGTAGAATATAAAAAGTTTCATTAAAATTAGATCTTCTTACTGCACTTAGGGGCGAAATTTTAAAGAATATCTATAAATAGTGTCAAGTACGCAATAGATTTTGTGTAGTGTTAGGGTTTTTCCAACCTGTGTAACTAGCTACCTCCGTCAATGTTAATTAGCCGCTGAAGAACATTGCTGTATTCCGGCAATCATACACGCGAGTGCCAGAAGTATTCTGGGCGAACATACTTAACCATCTTCGGTCTCATTATCGACAGGTGAAATCGAGGTTAAGTACGAGCCCTTAACCGATTGAAAAAAGATATTAGCATTTATGTATTGATAAAGTGGTTAACAAGATTTAAGTTTATTACTAATAATTATCATTATTAATATATCTTACAATAAACTACCATGGAATGTTTAAGAAAAGATGTTAATATTTGAAACCTTTCAAAACTTCTCTCAAAATTAAGTGAGGGGAAAACAATAGCGCATTCATCACCTGAGAACACACTAGGTCGGCAAAATGTTTAAAAAATTACATAAGTTTGTTTTAACAGATTCCGTGACGTAGAACGAACTTCGAAGTATATCGTTATTGTGTCACGTCACGAGTTGTAAGTACATAGAACAATGCACACGCCACTAAACTTTTTCATATGCTTGGTAGACGGCTCATTAGTATGGGGATAACAGACGGTTCCGTGTTAACCCCAGCCAGTTGTTAGTTCGTTACGTACGTATAGTTACTAAACGTTTGCCTAGTCTGTATGATGAATGAGGTAAGAGGCAATGCAAAGGGGATGTGTTTCTAAAGATAACAGTTTTTTTTACACATATGTACTTCTTGCTTTTATTTTAAGACGTAAATGCATCAAGAGGGAATAGACTGTTGCAAGCATATGGACTTTTTCAGCATATTTTTACGGTTGGCAAAGCAGTCGCGACTCTCCACATGTTGCGACTATCCATGGGCGACGGAGAACACTTTCTATTATGTGAACCGCTCACTCGTTTGCATATTGTACCTTTTAAAAAAAACTTTAAAAAGTAAAAAATTATGACTATATAAAATAAAACCAAGTAGTTTTGTATACTTCGCAATTGCTAAGCCAACGTAAACAAAAAACTCAAATGTATTATCAAAAGTTTATTACGTAATCATTGCAACATCCTACATATTTATCCACGCTCATTAGAAATGTGTAGGGCACAGTGAAAAAAGAAAATCTTGAGCATTTTATCTTTGTTTCGTCGGCAGCTGAATGCCACATCCACTACTTGATTAATTCGCGTACAAAGCTTACTTGGTTAATTTCTCACTCTTGCGTCAGCTGCTATGCGAAATTTCCTCTCATCACACTCGCTCATTGTGATGTGGGAATGCAAACTTTCTATGCAGGGATATACTTGAGTTATTATGGATCTGCGATAAATTATTATGAGCTTTTTTTTTCACCCGAAATTGGCGTTTATTGACCACCTATCATATATTTCAAACCGAAAAGATAGAGATGATTATCAAGAATATTTATATAAATTCACAGAGCACATGATAGTTATTTTTGCTATGCTCACTGTGAAATTTATATTAGCATTAATGAAATTTTACCAATTGATCTAAAAGTAATAACGATGGAACGTGATATTTTTACAGTTCAATTTTATTGGGTTATTGTAACTGGTGACTAACTAAACTATATCTCTACCTTAATTCCTGTTTCTACATAAGATCTAGAATGAAAAAGAAGAAACAGGAGTTAAGGTACACACCTTATTATTTCTTTTTCACGTTGTACGAATATGAATTTAAAAGGTGGCATTGGTGCTTACGTGTTACAAATATATCAAAATATCTGGCAGGAAAATATACTTTATCGAATAATACAATATAACATAAATATCGTCAATAATTTAAATTTCATTGAAATATTATTAATAGAATAAACCGGTAATATTGTAATATTAACACAGAGTCTAATTAAATTACACGTCGGCATATGTTTTAAAATTTTGGTCCCGGCCCTCGGATGTATTCGGACCGAAAGTTTTGAGAAATATTTGCTCATTCCTCAAACAAGGGCCATGTAAAAGCACTTGAGTCAACACGAGCATTACAAATATTTTAATTAAAGGACAGAAACGTTGCGTAAGACACACCAAACGAATTGTAGCAAGCGCATACAGTTTAATGGAACGTTATTGAGTGAGATAGAAAACATTTTTAGTAGTCATGGACAAAAGTTAAAGTCTATAAATTTTTATTCAAACATAAATCGACTTAATTACTTTTTTATCGGTTATCGATTAATACTTAACTTCGATTTCACTTAATATTAAGTGACAATAAGCCGCATATGTATGACTACAGAACACAGCGGTGTTGTATGTCGGCAGATTTTGAGTGTGGTAGTGTCGGAAGCAGATTTTAAAAAAGCTACCGCCATCCAAACGCTACTACTCATGTGACCCAGTACTTAAATCCGGGACCTTCACATTACAAATCAAGAACTAAACTTCTGTGCCACGGAGGCTGTCGGTAAATGAGAAAACAAATATTCATTCATAGCGATAAGTATTAAAGATGTAACTATTTTATAAAACAAACTATTTATGTTTGAAACGTTTTGAAACGCGTGCATAAACAGTGTGAAGAAAAGTACCAGGTATTAACATTTTGTTTGTTAAAATAATCATAAGTATTATTTTTGTATTTATGCAACACCTATTCCATATCCCTAGCACTGAATGGTTGTCACAATAAGTGTAGAGATGAAGGCAAGATGTGGCCGCCTATACAATTTCGGTACAGAACATTAATTTGCCTTTACGTGTAAATATAAGAAATATGTTGCTAGTTAACACAACATTCATATACATGTACATAAATTAATTCATCAAAAAACAACATAATTTAACGGTATTTATTTGATCTTGATTTGATGAACCATTAAATATTTACGGCAGTTATAGTTTAAAATGTAAACATACATTTATATTCGATTTCAATTTAAGTAATTGCTCTGTTCCGTTTACCGTTAATAATACCTTTATTTAATGAAATGTACAATTAAATAAATATCTAAATTGCCTTATAATAGTGATTTGTGTAATAATAATTGTCGAAGATAGAGATATTTAAACAGAATGTCGATTTTTACGGCAGTTTACGTACCAAAAACATGTCATTACGATATTCATGTTTTGTTATCGTACAATTAAAATTATGAAACAGATATGTGTAAACCTCTTATTTAGTCTCTGGGGTACAATTTTTTACACCTTGTTTATAAAAATGAGCAGTGGCCATACTACACCTACTAACTAAATTCTAACAGAAAACGAAAAATCTCTTTAAAGGTTTGACTAGTTCAGAAGTATAAGATCTAATTTTGTAATAAAAAAATACGTACAACTGGAAGTAAAAAATGTCTTTTATTTTCTCTTTCACAATTTAGTGCAAGTAGAAAAGGAAGCAAAAGGGGATTAAACAGTTCGTAAAACGATGCTCATTAGTATTCAAAGTGCGGTCGCCGACAAAAGTCGTTGCAACCAAAGAATTCTCTACCGCCCACCTTTTCAAATGAAACACTAATGAATGCACTGTGTTATTTAGAAGAGAGAAAAAACAAGTGCACACTATTTATACTTTCATTTAAAGTGAAAATCTTATTATCCTATCCCAGCTTACATTTGAAAAGTCATCTGTTAAAGTAAACCCCTCTTCATGAGACTATAGCTCCCCATTCTATTTAGACATAAGTTAAAAGCGAAATTTCTTCCACCAACGACAAACCACTTTACGAGATATAAATATTTGTGCACATACATTGTTTATTTTCAAAATGGAAAGTTGCTAATTAGCATTAAAAAATTAAATTAATTTTACTTTTTTTTGGAACCAACATGTTACAGACTCTTTATTTGTAAACTTTTTGTATTAATTACTTTTTACAATAATTTTATGAAGTGTATATATTGTCAAAAATTCGCTAATCGTCTTTTTTCGCTCATTCTTTAAGTAAGTTCTGCTGTCCAATATATTCCTTAAAATTACATACAGTCCTTCATTTCCTCACCCAGTTCATCGTTTTCATAACATTCTGCATAAGATACTCTTTAGTATAAAACAATTGTCCGGGTTTTAACTCTGATACGAGTTAACAACAGTTGAAAAATGTTTGTTCGCTCTTTAACTTTATTAACCTTTTTATATAAAGTTAAACTATTGATAATATATCAACATAAAATATGAAGACACTTAAATTTGTCACGTCATAATAAAAATTTTACGCAAATTACTTGAGAATTTTCAGAAAATATTTGCACACGTTTCATAAAGTTAACATTTGAAGAAGCAACTTTGAGAGTGAGACAGCAAAGTTTTCCTTTGACTTTGATATTTATCCGCAAGTAGACTCGTCTAGAATTTACAGTCTGCGAATACTTGACCAATTCATTTGCCAAAACAAGTTTTAATGCAAACGACGGGAAATATCGGATTAAAGCTGTTAAAACAAAGAGCCTAAAATCGCATCGTGTAGTTGTGGAAACTGATAAAACCGCGAAATCGGGCTTCCAATGAAAATTAGACACGTGTTGGGTGTTTGCATGTTCTGTAGGCACTTTAATTATTCATGTGCTAGAAGTGATCACAGACTGAATGGATCAACGTCCTTTGTTAATATATTTTTGTATTCCAATCCAGTTTCTTTTTAGGGTTGATGAAATTAGTATCAACTGGTAAAAACTTTTAGAATGTTATTTAGTAATTGGAAACTATCTATTACTTAATGTATTTGCAAATGTTACTTATTTATTTATGGAATATTTTAAAGAACATCCGTCACCTAGACCTTTTAATCAAATTTTTTTAATGGCAATAGCATTTTTAATGGCAACACTTGACCTCTCATGTCATTAAGTGACAACAAGGAGTATATATACATATATACTCCTTACAATTATTTTATAATTATAAGGATTACAAAGCCCACTTGCATGGGATACTCTGTCTCTAACATGAATAAATTTCGGAACACAGCAATGCTGTTATGATAGCAGTTTTACAATGAGTGTGAACCTGGCTTGAATAAAACTACCACCATCCAGACTCCACTATTACCTATGGCCCTAAAATCGACCCCGGGATCTCCGCGTTACAATGCAAGTACCTAAACCACTGCGCTACGGAGGTACACAAAATTATTTGACATGTCGAGTGTCAAATCAATCTTATTTATATACTAAAAGAAATTGTTCAATAAAAAAAATAAAAATGTTAAACGAAAACTCTCTGTTACCGTATATGAGAATACTAAAAGAATTGCAGTTCGGTACTACACTTTCGTTAACTATTTAAGCAAATTTAATCTGTGCGATATGTTTTTACGCGCTTTCTACTCGTGTGCGTGTGGCCTGTGTTTGGGCGAACGTGCCGGGCGCGTGGTGTTTGTGTATGCGAGGACAGACGCATATATTTCCTTGCGCCAGTCGGTCGCTTTGAAAATCAATTGAATGGCGTTATTTATAAATGCATATATCAATTCAATAGGTTTATTTATAAACAACATTGTGTTTATTATTGAAAGTTTTAACAACATTTCAATAAAGAGAAATAATATTATTATGCATAAATTACAATTCGAAGCATTGGCTATATTCCCATAAAATCCCGAAAGCCTAGTTTAAACAATATAGTGCATTAAAGTTAATAAATCGTTATTTTGCCGTAGAGTCCAAACACGATTGTAAAGATAAAATAATGGAAAAATCACGTCATGTATTAATATTTGTTTATTTAGATGCGGTATATAAATACTCAGGCTTGCCTAGCAGGCACTTCCCTGATAAGAAGGACGTTAACTATCCAAAGCGGCATTTTACTGAACAATCTCCGAAATAACTGACATACATTATGGAGCTCCAAATTTAAAAATGTCAGTAGGTCTCACGTTATAATCGTCACACGAAAAAAAAAACAGCTCACCTAACAAGAAACAATTGTCAAACAAATACGTGAACGTGAAAAAGTAAACACGGGCCCGTTAATGGCGGGTGAAAGTCAAGATGGCTTCCTTTTTCTCACGACAAATGAGTATCTTCTGATGATTGACGACGCGGAAATGCGAAAAGATAAAGGCTTGGGTTGAGTAACCTCGCGCTTACGCAGCGTACGAGCTATTATTTCACTAATTAAATGGCTCTATTAAATTTATTTCTAAATGACCAACGGTTATTATACAGATATTATGATACACCATAGTTTTTATTCTATTTAAAGTATTGACTTTACAGTTTATTAATTGATATAAACTGCACTCTAATTGAAAATTGTAATAATCACATGAACATGAAATTACAACAGCGATTTATAAATGTAATTTTGGTTGAGTTCATAAAATTTTGGTAGTAAAATTAAAACATAAAATTATAATAGTTTTATTATGCTTCCATGCGGTGTAAATACCTATTTTATTATGGTTAGATACGTTTGAAGTGATCACTAACAAATATTTAGTACAAGTAAAAAAAAAGTAACAAAGTATTAAATGTAATGAGCTATGTCAAACGTGCATAAACATTGGATGCACTTGAGTATGTAAATATTCCTAATTTACCGCTGGATCGCGGTTATGTTGAGTATGTAGAACTTTAAATTTGTTAACATGAAATAAATGTCATCGACACGTTTCATTTCTAAAAATCATAATAAGGGCTGCAGATTCTAAATTCTAACAATGAAATTTGAATTTAGAATGAGAAATATTTTATATTTCGGTTTCCCTAAGGTTATTATTTTTAAATGAAAAAATACAATGATTGAAACGTTGTTTGAAGTCTAAACAGAAATTATTTCCTCTTTTGCTCACAGAAACTCATCTCTAGAAGCTTCGTCACACACAGTGGGCGGTACCGCCATAGGAACCCAAATTCCCAACCTTAATCTATTTAAGCAATAATGTAAGTTTAACTTATTATATTATAATTTTGACAGTCTTGACACGACCACAAATATTATAAAATAGGAAAAAATTATTTAATGATGTGTTATCATAAACAACATAATGTATATGTGTATTTAACTGTTTAGGCTTGCCCTTTAGGCCCGCCTCCGGTTACATGTCGATACATCCGGTAGTTTTGACGTAATTGCTCCTCAAATTAAAATCATTTTCATTACATGTATATAGATAATAAAGTAATCTCTATTCGTTGAGTACCTATAACTTTATAAGAGGATTATTAATGGAGGAAGTTAAATGTACAGTGAAATCTATGTGTAATCTTAATTGAACAGATACGAGAAGTAAGATGGGCAGATATCGAAAGTTTAATTGAGAATCGGAAAGCGGACAGCCCTGCCGTCGGCTAGATACTATGCAAGTGTAAATCGAGATTTCTAGCGAACGGTGTGTATCGGGACCGATCTTATTACGGGAATTAGTGAGGCGTGACGACGGCGCGGAGAGGTCGTTACCAGAGAAGGCTACATTTTATTTAAAAAAAGAACGCTTTGATTTAACTTTTTTTTAAAACTTTATGTGCATATAGCGAAACGACTTTACCACTCAAAATAAAAAAAATATATAGAGCAATGTTTTGCGTGTACTCATATGTAGCCACCGTTAATGAGAATTTTAATTTTATTATATTTCTAATTATAAATATCGTAATTGTATTAATTAAATAGCATAATAATTACACATCTTGGCCTCAGATGGCATTGTTATTAAAAATATTCCATCATCACGGAAAAACTTTTCCTATACGCAGAGATCCCACTTAAAGAAATAAAACTGATTTGGTTTTCGTTGATATATGTTAATTATTAAAAAAATATTTTATCTTCAAATTCTTTTATTATATATAATGTAAATTTACTATAAGTATATCTCTAGCTTGGAAATTATTCAGCACAATATCTTAGAGAGCTTAAGATAAGAATCATATGACATTTAATTCTAATACTACACGGCTATTAAATTAAACGCTATTATTCCAGTACAGAACAACAAATAATTCGAGACATTGACACTTAAACCACAGCTGGATCTAAGAACTGGTGGCCTAAGGTTATCGCCGAGATCTGTCTCATGTTGCGAAGTGATGCAGCCGCGAACCAGCCTTGAAGTTGTTTACGATTTGTGTAGATCAAAAAAAAATGGAGAACTGGAAAAGTATGAACAAGCCCGATACGAGTTCGTGTCATCAGTTCTTTAGACGCAATCATTTATGAGACACTGTTTATTGCATAATTAACATATCACTGAGGGTGTTTTTTTTTTTAATTTTACAAATAATTAATTGAATAAAGGAATTTGGTTGGAAAATAAATACTTAGGCCATATGAGACAATAGTTTTTTACTCCAATACTAAAAAACGACTTTATTTTTAGTTACTTTGATAAGGACTATTCTTATTCATATTACCTATCTGTTATCTGTCTATTCTGTTTGTGGTTGCCATTTTTTTTTTATTATTTAACAAAAGTAACTGAACTCTATCTTATTATGGTGTATTCGACAATTTTTTACACACGATTCATTACATATGTACTCATGATAAATTTTAAATACATCGGTGTTCTCCATTCATCAGGGCCGCAATAAATATCTAAACCATATTCGTGACTGCAGATTACTATGTTTTGAAATCTTAACAGCTGTAGATAAGATCAAAGGAAGGGAATAATTCCGTACACGTTTCGAGAAACTGGAAATGGTCGATTAAAACACACAAGGCAAGGTCCTTGACTCGTGGAACAAAGCATTGCGTCACATTATCTGTTTGATGATAGACAATTGTTAACAGACATAAGGAGCAATTAAAAACATTCTTACAAATAACAGGAAATATCTACCTATATATCAAAACGTGAAGCAATAACTAAGTATTTTTTTTATAAAAATTACGTAGAACGATGAGGGTGATTTTTTTTTAATATGAAGGAGTGCAGAAAGCTAATATTTTATAATAACAATGCTTAATAATACATTAAATTAATATACTCCTTTGTTTACGATAAGTCTGTGGTCAAACTGGGAAAATATGAACTCTACATTAACAAACGTTTTTTCATGGTTTTCTTTTTGAGACTGTGGTTCATTATTATATTCATACATTTCCTGTTTTGCAAAAGTACAAAGCAATGTTGCTAGAAACAACAATAAAAAAATTCAAAATCCAACGCGTATTAGTAAACAGAAGTGTTCAATTAATGTTATTCCGTCAAAATGACGGATTAGGCGTCCACTAAATTCATCAATTAGACACGAACTTCTTTTTAATCTGTAGTCATATATAATTCTGTAGCGGTAACTTTTTTGTACATCGATGTATGTCGATACAGTTTTTAAAAATCATTTCAAATCGACTTCACCGGACAATGACCCGAAACACGAAATCTAACAATTTTCCACTCCGAGTGGTATTTCGAAAACACCTGTCGACTGCACTGCAAAAACAAAGGCACCGTTCAGCCGTTATGATCTTTAAATTCTGAAATAGTAGGTCTATTTTTATTTAAACTTAAACCAACAGAAATTTGTCTAATATGCAGCTCTGCTTCATTGAATCGTTAAAACGTTTGGTTAATATAATTTCTTTTTACGCTTAAATATTTTCCGTTGTTTCTTTGGTTTGAATCCTGTTATATATTAGATAAAATATTACACTACTCGTAGAGATCTCTTCAACTTACAACTTTTACGAATTAAATGTAAAAATGCTAAACGCTAATATTAACACATAATATATATTTTTTTTCTTCTGATATGTCAAAGATAACTAAAATATTTTTACAGATAATAAAAGGAGAATAACGGAGTGATTCAGACACAACTGAATGGACCGCCGTCAAAGTCTAGATTCCACCGCGAGTAGACCCCGTTAAGTTTTTATAATAGTTTCTCTTTTACTTGGTCTGCGGAAGTTAAGCGAGAGAGCTAATGTTTCGAAACGTTTTAATATGCAGTATCACTTTAGTAATTAAATGAAATCTTAATTATCGCGAATTCAATGATTTTTGTACAACTGTTTTTATTAAAAATAAAGTATAATGCAATGGTACCGGTGCTGAGAGTAATGTTTATATAACATACTCAATATACAAATGTTATAT
>DWQX01005702.1:0-12537 GCA_018245475.1 Pharmacophagus antenor
ACACACTTCAGAATTTCCAGGACGACGGTACACTCTCACCCTTCTAGTATCAGAGTTGAACCCAAATCGAGACATCGCAATATAAAATTTTATCCCATTGTTCCCGGGTCCATGTAATGTGTTTCTTACACCATTCATTTCGACGAGCGCGATTGCTGTGACTTATCGGTGGACACCTAATTGGCCGTCGTGCTCGTAGGTCATACTCATGCAGTCGATTTCGCACTGTTTGGCAACTAACAACAATACCACTTGAATTTTGCAGCCTACCTCTCGGGCAGTTAACATCGGCTGGCGTTTTGCAGTCATTTGTATGTATCGATCTTGCCCTGTGGTTGTACACCTTCCTCGATGTGAGTGCTGCTCAGCAGGATCTCCCTTGTTAGTGTAACGCTGATGAAGATGGCAAATAACGCTTCTGTTGACACCAAAATAACGAGATACCTGAGATTGACTTCTTCCTGCTTGCAACATCCCTACAGTTCTCTGCATTTCATCTGTGTTAAAATGACGTCGCTCCTTGACGTAAAATTGTCTCAAAATCCAAATTCGTTCAATTTTTTTTCAAATTATTGTTTAAATCATAAAATTGATACAGAATACTAAATATAAATAAGCAAAGAAAGCGCTATAAAATTCGAACAAATGCATTCGCTTTTGCTATTGTGAAAAAAAAACAAATGATACACGAATTTTTTTACAACCAGCCAGTATGTATTCTAGATGAAAAAGTTTACAAAAGTATTACCTACTTGGTAAGAAATGACATATTAATTGATAATTTTAAATAGTATGTGTTGCATAGACTTTTTTGATGTGTGTATATTAGCTGTTCGCGTCTCGTAATCTATGTAACAATGTTTTGGGCATATCTTCTATCAATATACCTAAAACTTTTTTATCGCTAGTGGTCGAACGTCACTTAATGTTAGGTGAAAATGAGGCCGTATATAGTAGTGTGTTTTCTCATACTACTTCTGGCTCTCATATGTATAACTGTTGGAATAAGATAACGCTATATTATGACGTCAAATTGATATTAAGGATGCTCCACTATGCTTCAGAAATTTAGCTCGAGATGTCCTTTTTAGAAGGCAAGTGGTAAACCATGGTGTTAGGGAAGCATTTAAACACTATTGGACTGAACAACATTAAAATATAATTAGAATGTATTTTCCATCTTATTCATCTTTGTTGCCACCAGGTAGAGATAGAATAAATACAGATTTGATGATAACTCTGTTTAGAATAAGGAGGGTTTTTTTCGGCATATCAATAATAAACTTAAATCAGCTGTCAGTAATATGTTTATTATTAACATAGCACTATATACAATTAATTGTAATTTCAATATAGAAACATTCATGTAGAAATTCACATAAATTTATTAAAAAAAAACAAGACATTTAAATATTAGGCTTGATGTTACAGCTACATTCAGATTTCATTCACCATTAAGGGCAAATAAACAAAATAAACATTCAAACAATGGAATTCAGTAACTTAATAAATTTTTCATTGCTCATATATCGTAGGATTGTTTTAATATATATCACAATAAAGTAATGCACTTTACAAAATAAATTATAAAATTGTCAACTCAGTGTCTGTCTCAACATTCATTTATAAGTATAAAAACAATGTTAAAAACGATTCACTATTATATCTGATCACATGGTCCACCATTGTGCTTAAAACGCAAACTATAGTTTTACCATATACTTCGTCTCATGTTCACATAATTGGACACAATCATCACTAATTCAATGTCAATGCAAATGACACATGTTTGTCTCCAAAATTTTGTCTTTTAATAAAAGTACATAGATAGTTTTATATAATACACACCAATGTGATAACGGAGAAGCGTTCACAACGTATTGCATGTGAATGACACAGATCCTGCATTTCACCTCAATAGTAATTTACAAATCACACACAACTGTAATTCATTGATATAATTTTCGATTCAACGAAATGACCGTAACATGGTTAACATTAAGCGGTTCACAATTTTCACTAGGTCGTATTTAATAAACGTGTTCAGTATGCGAACACAGAGGTCCTGGGCTAGTCTGCGTCGCCATTAGCCACCGTCAAGGGTTCCTCCTCTTCGTTGTAGTCGAGAGAGAGGACGGATGCTCGCCTCCGTTTTCCAACTGGCGTGTCACTACACTCGCTTCCCGAATAAGTCCGTTTATCCGCGGGAGACGACTGATGGTTCCCGTTGACCGCTGTGTGCGTTGCTCGCAACTCACGTTGCAGGAATAACACTGTGCTCTGCATGCCTTCTACATCTTCATCCAACTCTTGTAGGAACTCGTCCATCTCTGAAACAGCAACAATATTTTCTTAGTATTACCGTAACTGTATTTTTATCGTAATTTTTACACCGCTAACTACTTCTTATGGGTTAAATTGTTTTTCTGTACGCACACATGATGCAGCAAAACGTCGGGAAACCACAGGTCGGACCATTGGTCTTCTTAGATGTACACATATGGGCCACCACAGTACATACCTGATTGAGATTTCTTTACTTCCTCGCTAAAGCTCTTCTGTAGTGCCAAGTCACCCTCCAGTTTAGCTATTCTACCGCTTGACGTCATTCTACCAAGGTCCTCATTCTCTTGGTGTAGTAACCTGCATTTGGCCATAAGTTTCTTTCCTGTATTCGAGTCTGGCGTGAATTTCCACGCTGATAGTTCATTCTGCGTTTCCTCTAATCTCGCTTTTGTTGACGTAAGTTCTTGTTTTAACCTCAAAATTAGCACATTTACAGCAGGGTCTAAGAGTGTCGGCCTTCCTTGAAGGCTTGCATGTGATGACTTTAATTCATTTATTTGACTCTGGGAATATATGAACATAATTTAATAAAAATTTAATTTAATGCTAATACAAACTAACAGCAGTGTATGTGTACCAGTAAGAAAAGATTTCATTCTATAAATCATACACATTATATCATAAATTGGTAGGTTTTTTTTACGGAAATTGTGCTTTATTTTACAATTTTTCTAATGTTATATAAAAATTGCATAATTAACTTACTACATAATCCTGAATCTCTTGCTCTTTTGCAGCAAGCCTCCTAACAAGTACTTTCTCCCTATGTTGTGATTCTGCATACTGTTGCTTATTCCTATCTTCTATCTCTTTCGCTTTTTCCAAACTGCCTGCAGAAATTAATTTATTACTTAAATATGATCCATAAACAAAACATTTTATTTAATGCTTAAAGTATTAAATGTATCAAATTTATTTTGATAAATTTTGTAAAAAGATTTTGGTATTGCTAACAATATCAATATTTTATTATGTAAATCTAATATTGGGCAAAGAATTTATTAAAAATTCAATCTAAATAAAAAATAATGTTTAAACAATTTTTACTAATTTAAATTACTTTAACTTTAGTTATAGAGAACAGTTTGAACCATGCAGGTTATATAAATCTGTATGATTTAAAATTTAAAGTAGCATTTCTTATGCATATTTAGGCATAAACGAGACTTATTTTTATAACTTAAGTACAGAAATAAAATCGACAACACCTTAACTAAATACAAATTTTTAGAGCATTGCACAACAAATAAGACAATTTTAGAACACAGATGTAATAATAAACTTAAAATGTTTCTTAATGAGGTAAATATAAAATTATTGGCAGATCGTAAATATAGGATCTTGCCAACTTAAATATAAAGTTTATATATAGATATAATTTTTACGATTCATTTTATTTTTAAAACAAGCTCAGGGAAACAAATAATTTTGTAAAAAAAAATACGGGTAAAATATGGTACAGAAAATAAAGATTGTCTATTTATCTTTATATTTATGAATCTAAAAATAAACATAATATAAACAACTTAAGAAAATATTTTAACACAACTGGATATATAAATGCAATTATGAAGTAAACCGTTAGAATATAGTACCTTATTTATTTTTGGTATACATATAAATTCAGTCTATACTTTTTTCACAAAACAAAAAATTGCTCATGTACTGCCAAATTTATTTAAATAGTGTTAATAATTTTATTCTTTTATTTTTAATACTTGATTTTTGGCCATTTTTTCAGATTCCTTTTTGAGGCTATGTTAATTGGATGTGTGAATGAATACTTATATGTAGTTAAAAAAAAAGGAAAGAAATATAGCACTCTTGCCATAAAGCATTAAAAATAAAAGGGCTCTTACACAGATACAGAACTTGTATTGTATCAAATGTTGTTCTGTCAAAATGATGGGTTCTATAAATCCAAGTGCTTAAGACAGTCTCTAATAACACATAAATGTAATAGATTTTCACCTACAGTTAATTTTTTATCATCTTAAAAATGTGATAGCACAGAACTGCCACTAAATAGTATTTTAATTTGGTTATAAATAAATGTATGGTATATTATGGCATATATTCTGTTGGGTTATGTTGAAATTAATTTTATTATTGGATGTATTATTATTAACATACTAGATTTATTTTTGTATTATTTGCAATAGAGCAATGAAAATTATTTATGTAATATACATAGTATAGATTTAACTTTTTTTTTATTTTCAGAACCCTGTTCTCAAAAACCTCCATAGAGATATATATTGTAGAAAACAATCTAACATTTTATTTAAATTATACAGAAAAAAAAACTTTAAAAATTGTTATTTATCTACAATTTCTTTTCTTTATCATGAAAATATCTACAGATTTCATTGAAGCCAAAATTTGATTTCATTTAACATATTACATTTTATCTTTCAATATCTAGGTCTTCTATTGAACTCATGCAAATTTAACAAATATTTATATTTCATTTTATAAGTAATTGTATAAACTCTCTGTGGATGAATATAGGCTTATAACTGCTAGAGCCTTTTTTAACATTTGCATATATATGTCACTATATATTCAATATAGTATAGAACAGTGAAACATTGCAATTTGTTTTAAGTTTTATCAACAGTCAGCATCATCTACAATTGTAAATTTTATATATATATATATTCAACTATACATGAGCTTTCATTTCATATCTCATTCATTGATTGTGGCTTCATCTGCAAAAGGCAAATATAACTAAAATTTAACAAATTGTTAAACTTTACTAATATTTTTATCTTTTCAACATTCATGTGATGAAAAGTTAGGATTTTTTTTTAATCTTATTATTTATATGCATATTTCGTAATTAGCTGTACAATATTTTCATTTTCTTCTTTCTTCATATTGAGTAACCTCTTTATTTTTAATAAAGTTTACAAAAAGGATATATTTTGTGGTAGTTTAAAATGTGTGACATTAAATAACAAATTTCATACATATATAAGCATATACAATACACCAAATGAGAAGCATTAAGAAAGCGTAGTAGTGGGTATTAGAATCACCCATCACCTTCTGAAGAAATATGCATATTGTTTACATAAGCTATATATTATTGCCATTTACAACATTATTTAATTGATTTACATATAAACTGCAACTAAATTTAATATAAGATTTATAGATAATATTTATCTATTTCTTTTTATAAAACATGTGCAAAAGACTAATTTTGAATTTCTCATTTATTAAACAATCATAAATTATAACTACCAGAATTTATGTTTTGTAAAATAATTACCTACTTGTATATATTTCAAAATATTTAATGGTATTAAAGATAATTAGTTGATTTTTTATACCAAAAGTTTAAATTTGAAACATATTCAACAAATGCAGTTTTTATGTTTACCAGTCACCATTTATTATATAAATAATTGTGTTAGTTACTATGATAGTGACTAAATCTTATAAACATTTGACAATAGTAACTTATACATGCAGAATGGTATTAAATAGAACATAATAGCTGACTATGCAGATTAAGTCTTTCTGAATTGTGAATATCATGGTTTCTGTACCTATACAAAAATTATGGTTTGATGATCCAAACAATGCACATTCCAAAATAAATCTTGCAAGAAAGCAAATTAACATTAAACAAATTTTTGATCTAAATTTTGTAACATGGTTTTGAATTGCGGAAGCTAACAAGTTGATGAAGTAATAAAAATAATACATTATTTATCACAATAAGTAAATATAAAACTAAAATCTTATGATAGTAAATAAAGAAAAACATATTTACTTTCTCATGCTGGTAACTTGGAGTGTTAATTTTATTATTCCTGTTAATTAATATGATTCCTTCGAAAGCACTGTCACGGCTCCATGTTAATCTGGAGTTTACACTTGACCCCAAGCCGCATAGATACATTGCACTTCCACTGATCACTCCACTTGCACAGCTCTGACACAGCATTACACCTTTCTTCTATAGTATTAACTAACACCTAAATACACCTCGCGTCACATTTTTTGTAAGACTAACAATTCAACATCACAGTAAC
The DNA here is from genome assembly GCA_018245475.1 of Pharmacophagus antenor. NCBI lineage: Eukaryota > Metazoa > Arthropoda > Insecta > Lepidoptera > Papilionidae > Pharmacophagus > Pharmacophagus antenor. Next base: position 6,396 of record DWQX01005702.1, read on the forward strand.
AATTCAAGCATATTTTAACAGTATCACTAGATATTTTAGTTAAAGCATTGTCGATATAAGTAACTAAAAAAGTTTGCACAGATGAGGTCGCGTGTCGAACAGAGGCCGACCACGATGCTACCAAGCCGATGTAACCTTTTCGTAAATACCTTCCAGCTGCTTGTTCAACGATTCGAGATGATCAATGTACAAGTCTTGGTTTCTCCACGCGGTGCGGAGCGATTCAATACTACCAGTGTCCAGTTGTTGTGGGGTCAACAACACCCGCGTAAGACTTGTGACGCCATCACTCGTCTCACCATGGCGATCTGTCTCCTCGGACATTGCACTCTCACAATTATGTTAAGTTGGTTTGTAACTGTAAGTAAATGACTGCCATTAATTCCGTTATTGATGTGCAACTTGCATTTATCCGTTATCAGAAACCTGTAACAATGACGCAAATAAAACAGACAAAACCAATGAAGTATACTCACACGTGTTATTTTTGTAATAAATTGTGTAACTATTCAACCCTATGTAAAATTTTAAGTACACAGCACAATTTAAACTGACACTACTATTATTATTTTTATATAAATTCAACAACTTTTACTCGATAGACGCCATTTTATCACGTAGCACTTATTAAGGTTGCCATATTAAATTTGACGAATTACTAGTTATTATATTATAATAGTTTTAATGTGTCATGCCAGCACAAATGAAAATATAAAGTATTTCTATATTAATTTATGTTGAGAAACTAATTTATTCGAGTGTACCTCTTGAGAGCCGCAAATAATGCTGCAAGTATTAGTAAATATTTTCTTAATTAGTAATATTTATTATAAAGTAAATAAATAGTAATATTCATAACAAACATGAAGCTTGGTATAAATCACTTTTTTTTTGATTTAGCCTATGTGTTCAAAATTTATTTGTAATGCGTAAATTTAATTAAAAGGTAATGAAATCGAGAGTTTTGCATATCTACTAATATTATAATAGATGGCGTTTATGTTAATTAATATATTAGGAAATATCTAACAATTACATCTGAGTTATAATTTTAAAAACATGTATACAAACAGTGTAATCAATATATTTTAATTGGCAAGATATGAAAAAATACAATAATCCTATTAACTTTAAAATTACAAATAACAAAATGATCATAACTTAAAAAAAACTTTTTTCTTATTCGTCCCTTTTTTGGAAACTAGCGCAGATTTTTAGACCATTCTGTTTCATCTCAGGTATTTTTTATTCTTCGGTTAACCAAACAGAAAATAGTTGCTTAGACCCTTTTTTGTTTGGATGAAGCGACTAGACGATTAGGAGATTCGCTCAGTGGTAAGTGATACATGGTGATAGTATTAAGAAAAGATAATTATGCCAAAAATGTTGAAAAATAGAATCATAAAATATTGAACTGTTTTTATTATTATTTATTAAGGTATTATATGCGCTTGGAGAAGTAGAAAGGTATATCCCCTGTAAATAGATAGGGAGATTTTCTAGATAAATTTGTTATTTTTGTAAAAGTAAGTACTAAGTATATTCTAGTAACTCATTACGTATAATGGTGTTGAACTGGACGCATTACTTGCCTGATTGATTGCTGTATCAACGTACTAATAAATGCCGAAAGTTATTTTAAGAAATAAAAATAATGTAATGTGAATTTAATGAAATATCTTTGCTGTTTGCTGTTAATAATAATTTGTGTATAGCTTGGTAATTTCATATAACATTGTTTTCATATAATTTTGTCATATAATATTGTAATAAAAAATGATCTATTTAAGATCCGGCAAAAAAGACAAGGGTCATGGATTCGGACGGATTGAATGACTCTTTACACTGACTGTGTCTATGGCGATGTGGTTTACTGCTTTCCTAGCAACGAGGAAGTACCATGTTTAATTCTGGGACCACGCGATTAGTGGAGTTTGGGTGATGGTAGGGTTTTTTGAACACGCCTGGCTAGCTAACATCCTAAAGGAGCGCTGCTGTGTACCAGCATACATCATCTGAGAACCAGAGTATTTTCGGCGAATACGCTTCACCGTCACCTTAGTGTCACTTAGCATTATTTATCATGTGAAATTTATGCCAACTGTTAGCCTATTATTGATAAAAAATCTTTTCTGTATGCGCTATTCGGCCCGTCACAAATAAAAAATATTAATGTAAAAATAGAAAATATACAATATGTGGCAGTTAAGATGTAAAATTTATCATTTCTTGATATTTCAGATCATTACTGGAAAATACACTTAGTATTGTATAATATTTATCGGCTTCCCGTATTTCAGAAAGAGATCAAAATTTTTATCGTTGATAGTAGGGTCAGATTATTGTGATGATGTAATAGATAAATAATCATATTTCTTTGAAATGTTCTTTTAAATGTTTTAAATGAGGTTTGACTAATCAACTGTTAATAATTAAAAATATGTAAGTAGTTGTAAATAACGTAATAAAACCAGATATTATTTGTAATTTTCTATTATGTTTAACTTATATTATTTAATGTATTAACACTTAATATGTAATTAATGTTTAACATTAATTGATGCTAAAAAAATTAACTATACATTAAGAATTTATTATTGATTGCAATTGGAATAACTATATCACAATATGTACAATGGAATATTTGTATTTATAACACTTATAACTATTCTGTCAATAAGGCCGCCATACTTCTTGATTGGCGGCACCATAGAGTCCATGTTTAACATCGTCATTCCCTTCACAAGTTTGTACAAGACCGCTCGCTTCCCCTGCGCCTTGTAACTCGGTCGTTATAGAGATGCCACCATCTATATCGCTTATTTTTATTTCGCTAGGGATATACTGTTCAATGTGTTTGTCGGTAGAGCTATGCAAATGGACGTGGATTTGGTTTTGGTTAACGGTTGAATATAGGTTAGGTAAGATCATTTGCGGATTTGGACTGATATACGGTGTATGGGACTGTAGACATGTGGGGTTGTTGTTGATGTTGTTGTATTGATAGTTGTTGTAATTGTAGGTGTTCGTTGGCCAGGAGTTGTAATAGTTTGATTCGCATCGGGCTTGCGCGGGCATTGCGGTTGCAGTGTGACCAGCTAATGGTGGTGCGTTTAGATCCGTTAATGCAGGTCCAGATCCACTCGGGCTGTTCTTGAAGCTCGTTGTTCCCGTTTGGAAGCCGCTATAGTCTGTGTGGCATAGTGGCATTTCTGGTAACACTGAAATGAGACAATTTGCTTTCAAATAAACAAATAGAAAAAAGTATTCTTTTTTAGAAGTTCATATTATGTTATCGCTCATTGCTAGTTGAAGATTAGATTTCAATGCATATAAAATAAATACTAACAAAATTTGGCTCCAGTCAAACATAATAAATATATAAAAATAAAAGTCATATAGTTTCAATCATGGTTTGTTAACCAACTATTACTTTTTTGTATAAATATGATAACATAGTAATTATTAAAAGTATTAGTTTAGTTTTTAGTACCTGAAGGTATATGAATAGTTGAATCCGGTTTGTAGTAAGGTGGTTGTAAGGGTACGCTGCCATAGGCTGGATAAACTCCTGCTGTCGAGGGATACCCTGTGTTCCATTCGCTAGCTCCGAGTATGTTACCACTAGTTTCTAGAAAAGAAAAATAACGTTTATGTAACCTAGTGTGACCGTTACTTGGTTGGTCGTATTTAAGTAGAATAAATCATTAGATAGTTATTTTATAACATGATTGAAAAAAGTGGGTGAAATAATATTAATTCAAGTAACATTGACGAGTCTTTTTTAACACAATATTTGTGGTATAAACTTTTAAACTAGTATTGCCGAGAAATTTTGAACATAACAAAGATATTGTCGATTTATGGATAACAATAATAATCTCGTAATAATAGATAATAAAAAGTAGTTGGCGCTAAAAACCGCCTGGGAAGAAATCCGCCTTTAATGTAATCAGACACTTTATTAGAAGCCTTTCTTTACCTTAAAAACTGTTTATGGTTAAGTTTGTTTTATAAGAGTCGAAATTAATTAGTAAGACGTATTGGATAGTTGTCCACTGCCTATTGTCAATGACGGCAATTAAAATGGAGGTCACGTGTGCGGAACTAGTGTCGGGCTTACGCTTCGGGATTGCCAGCTGATTCATGCTTTAATGCTCGCCTGTCAACGAAAGTGGGGTCAAGTATACGAAAAATTATGAATACAATTGACGTTGTTAAACTTTGGGACCTTTATTATGGCTTCGTTATGTTATTGATGTCTGTTCACCAATGTTTGATAATAATTAAGAGGTCGTTGGTTCTAATGGTATAAGAAGTTCACACTTTGTTATCGATTATGCTAATAATATTTTTTAGAGTGATTTATCTATGACATCGTATCGCGTAGTAAATCAAAATAATGTAAGCAATATTTAAAAACTGTAATCTAAATATTATACTTTATGCCATTTTGTAGATTTATGTATATAGTACTAGCATATTTATTGTCTTCACCGAAATTTTTAATACTGTTTATAAAAAAAATGTTTGCTTCGTTATAGCTTTACTTTGAAGTTAAAATGTTTTGAATTATTATATCATTCAATTAATAAGTTGTCCTCAAATATCAAAGAATTAAAGAGCAATTTTCCTGTTACTTAATTCTGGGACAAACGTCTGGAAACGTACATACGTCTATAGGTATTTTGTCTTGAATTTTTATGTGATAATATGTAGAATGTTGCCGTCTGTCTTTGTGTATTAAAAGATGGTGTTAACGTACTTTTAGACTTTATGACCACTGTGTATGCAATCGTGAATAAATATAAAAATAAGACATATTCAGTGCATGGTATGGACATGCAAGAATAAATGTGATGAATGTAGAACTAATCAAGATTGAACTCTAAAAAATTGTATTTATGTAGCTGGTGAGGATTCTATGAAATTTTTAATTTTATATAAAATTATAATAACAATGCCAATGTTTTGCTTATACACGATTAATGTATGATTATTATGAATATAAGTTTGTGATAAGTATTTGAATACATTTTTATAAAAAACCCTCACAGTAGATACTTTTTTACACAAGGCAAGTAAGCTTCACTAACTCAGTGAACATTAGTTGACAATTATGGGGAAAACTTAATACCTATGATCAGATGTTTCCCTCATTAATAATATAATTATTAAATAGTTTAACAATGGCGTGAGTCACTGAACGGGTCAATAACTAATGACGTTTCAGGCCCTAGGGTGTGCACTGCGTACGTGCCACACCTCGCGTAGACCTAAAATATACATACAAAGCTTACAATTTACAACTGCGCGAATAAACATAATGATTTGTTTTATCAGTATTGACTCAGTCGTCTGTTTACTAATGAGACGATCTATATACCCTTCATCCGTAATAATATGTACTTTAAAATTTCACTTATGTACTTTGTCTGTATCAAAAATATGGCAAAATAATTTTATTTATATTTATTTTGTAAATACTGGTACGTTTTATTGTTCTTACCTATAAAACAAATTTTATATAGATTAGTTGAACAAAATGCATACGCCGACGATATCCGGCAGGGTACGGATGACAGAAAGATTACCATAATGGTGCTAATAGAGTTCTCTAATGCTTTTAACACAGTAAATCATGATATCCTTATTGCTATCCTGTATCATTATAACTTTGTCCCATTGTTTTCTAATGGTTTTCCTCTTATCTTTGTAGATGCCAGTAATTTGTCACTGTTGGTGACAAATCCTCAACTCTAGATGTGATAACTGGTGTGCTGCAAAATGGTATACTATTTCCAATTTTTCTCCGTTTTCACAAACATAATTACTGGGTGTCTGAAATAAAAGGTGTCATTTGTTTTGGTTATTGTGTGAACGCAACTATTCTGAGGGGCGTGGGGGGTACAGAGTTTCTCGGGAGCAGACCGTGCGTTGTGCGTACGCCAGTTTTACGAAAACGGTAATTCCAGCGACTGTAGGGCGTAAAAATTTTTGCAATCGACATTTAACCTGTTAACTGGGTATGACGAAATATTTCGTCATACATAAAAGTCCACTGTAATGGGCATAACGAAATATTTCGTCATGGAAATTAATCGTAATATATTGAACGCATTACGTTCTACGTTGTTCTTAT
>DWQX01005703.1:0-12535 GCA_018245475.1 Pharmacophagus antenor
TATTATATAATATATATATTTGCATTTTGGATCGTGGGCGGTAGCTCCTGAAGCCAATATGTAGTCATGTAAATACACTGAACTCTAATTTTTTAGAAAATATTTTAAGGATTGAACCTTACCAGTTTAAGATGTAAATAAAACATTTGACTAAAAAATCGTAAATATTCTCATTTTTTATTTTTAAACACGAAAAAGCATTATTTTATGTGAAATCTATAAAATTCGTTTAAGTAATAATACAAATATTATTTTTAATTTTCAAAACGGAATATGAAGGAAGTCAGTACACTACATGGATTCATATAAAAATATTTTAAATTTCACAAGTATTAATATCGTTCCAGACTTAAATTTATAATACACAATGGCATAGTAGCGGAACAAATATCTTAAATAGTTGGTTTCTAAACCATAATTATGAATTATCATTACAAATCGGTTTTAAAAAATAGTCACATTATGTGATATGTGTAGATAGAGCCAAAAAAAAATTATTTCTATCTACATTTTTGAATAAATGTAGATAGAAATTAAATTGCTAATTTTAAAGTAATGCAAATTAGAGGTGGTCTTACATAAACAAATGTGGTTTGAAATTTTTTTGCGGGCTGTAGTATACTTTGAACTGAGAAATAATTTTATCGTAGGGATTCCATTGTTTCATGCAACTAATAACATATTAATAACATTTTTCTCACTTATATGGAGATATTAGCTATTAATTATTCAATTCGTTGCTTAATTAGAATACGCTTAACCAATAGAATTATCTGACTACAATTAGAGAAGGTTCTCATAGAGTCTATAACTAAGAGCTGTTTTACTTTTTTTAAAAACGAGTTAGTATGATTTTCTGACTTTAAATACGTTTTATATTTAATGCAACAAAATCCCAAATATCTTGTTGATGATAAATTTTAAACACTTAAATTTTACGTGTTCTAGTTCTTATTTAAGGACCATTGGTAGTATTATTATGTGTGTATCTATTAATACAAATTTTGTATTGTATTTGTGTATACATTTATTACAATTGAGTAAATTCTACAACAACATTTTATCAAAAAACAGTGAATTTAAATGCGATCTCGGATTCGATCGAAAACAAAGCAGTCACACATTGTGTTGGAAAAATCCTACACAATTAAACAGTAAAATGAAGGCTTTATGAGCATTTAGAAATATTAGTTAGTTACCTATGTTCCGCTACAATAGTTGTCTGTCATCCAAGAAGTATCATACTAATACCATTATAAGACCCGTGACCGTGGGTATTCTACAGTATTAGAAAAATCGCATAATAGACAGTTTTATAACGTACGACTTACTTTTATTAATAAATAAAAATATTGCGTAGATATAAAAAATCATTAACACAATATGAACAATTAAAAAATAATGATTTATGAAAGAACGATTCATTCGTGGACGAACGATAAATTATGCATAACACGAGTAATATAAAGCTAATAAAACTAGGTCCTAGTTTTCCATTTCTGACGACTAAACCAGTTCTACTACTTTATTTACTACAATAATTGAAGCAAGTCAGATCCGACTTATAACAATTTGCGTCGATTTTCTTAGACGTGTATATTTCCAAGCGTACTACGAACTTTATACAATCATAAACAAAATTCAATATGGAAAAAACCTATATGATTTACAACAGGCAAGCTTTGGTAATTCTATTATTTTTAATTAATAAGTGAAAAAATAATACAATAATAATAATACAATACAGTGATGACATATGGATCTGAAACGTGGTCCCTCAGAATAGGCTTCATGAGAAGGCACAAAGTCACCCAAAGGGCAATGGAGAGGGCTATGCTCGGAGTTTCCTTACGCAATCGAATCAGAAATGAGGAGATTCGCTGGAGGACCAAGGTTACCGACATAGCTATCAGAATAGACAAACTAAAGTGGCAGTAGGCGGAGCACATTGCTCGAAGAACAGATGGCCGTTGGGGCCGAAAAGTTCTCGAATGGCGAGCGCGTGCTAGCAAACGCAGAGTAGGCAGACCTCCCAAAAGATGGACCGACGACTTGAACAAAGTCGCTGGGACAGGCTGAAGGAGAGATGCGCAGAGCCGTTCGTCGTAGCGATCCTTGGGGGAGGCCTTTGTCCTGCAGTGGACGTATTTCGGCTGATATATGATGAAGGGAAAAAAATGATTTACAATACAACTATAATATTTACAGCGATATAATACATTTTTGTGATGAATTACCTTAATCATTTAATGAAACGACTTCAACTTGCGTACAAGTTAGGCAATTCGAAAATATATAAACGCTCTGTATTGATGAGAAAATTTTCGATTTTACTTCATTAAATCCAATTACGTTGAAGTAATTAAAACACATGGAAAAAGCCTTTGTTATCGATTATGAGCTAACACTTGGCCTCGATTTTACCTGATAATAAGTGATAATGAGGCCGTAGATGGTGAAGCGTGTTCGCCCAGAAAACATCGTACTCTCACATGTATGATTGCCAGAACACAGCAATGCTGTTATGGCGACAGATTGACATTAAGGGTGGTAGCTAGCCAGGCGAGTTTGAAAAACCCTACCACTATCTAGACCACTACTCCTGTGGCCCGGGAAACGAACCTGGTACCTCCGTGTCACAAGGCAAGCGGTTAAACCACCAAGTTTTATAAAGTAACTATAATTAACAAATTTTTTGTTATAAAACATAGGCCTTTCTTAATAATTAAATAAAAATAAGTGTAGGTACTAAAGCAGTTTAAGAGGTAGATATTCTTAGAAAAATAGTTCTTCTAAAAACGTTGTTACATTGGAATAAACCGATCATTATTAAATACCAATAATGACTACCGTTCGATATCAAGTGATTAAATACCAACGTGTTGCCATTTAAAGCAAATACGGGAAACGATTAAAGGAAATTCCGAGTTTCAGAATACTAAACAAAGCTACGCCGTTACGTCAAACAATGCCGTTGTGAAGATGCAATATTCGATATTTCTTAGTGCTCTGTTATCGCAACTAGTACATTAATTTTAAAGGAACAACGCAATATTATTTTTAACTTCTCTCGCCTACAAAAACCTGCTACTAAAATAAGTTTCACCTAATTAAAAATTAATTCCACACAGTTTTTATCACAATATAATAATTATTATTATGAAATGTACTGCTTAGAGTTACGCAACAAAACACAAGTCATTTGCGTAAATATTCTCTGTAATGGTGACATTAGACACTTAAATACGCACACTTAATCTAGCGAGATAATTTTAATGTTGTATTAATTTTACATTAATCAATGTAATATAAATTATATTTCTAAAACTTAACGAACATTCAACAAATGTATGTAACTTTATTCTATAATGTAATATATGGTGTTCACTTATAACTTCTACTTTGTGTAATCTGTACTTATATAAATATCTGATTTCATTTACTTTTAATTTTATACACATTACTAGGTCTTTTATGAGATACCGATCATTTGGATAATATTTTATATAAAATATTATCATTTATTTTTTAACATAACTAGCCACAATCATCTTGTTTTTCTTTTTTGATAAAAAAGTAATTATAACACAATATAAATACAATGATTCTATCGTTTTTATCCTATGAAGGCATAAACAGACACTGGTCTTGGTTGCTGGAAACCTTCTAGGTAGATACAAACATTCCGATGCCGGTTTATATGGTGTTATAGCTAGTTAAATTACCGAGAATTATCAAAACGTAAAAAACTGACACCTGCGACAAACCTGTAAATCTTCCCCTTTTGTCTCGAAGGTTAAAAAATATATCAAGTAAAGCAATAACTTTCAAACTTTGATTAAAGTTGATAACAGGCGACACCCTTCGTATGCAAATCAAAACTGTGTACTGAAGTTTCAGTATCCTGTCGGTGCTATATCCTTAAATAAACATGGGCCGTAGTCCAAAGTGTTGATTTTAAAATAGCGCAAATTTGTATCATCAGCATTTTAACCAAAACCAATACTCTTTACCAAAAACTTAAAATATTAATGTCTAAGTTTAGCGCGTATTTGCGCAATTTGCAAGATGATATGATCAGAGACTTTTTAATTATCATCATCAGGTTTTTTTTACTTTTTATTATATCAATACTATTCCAAATATCGATACGTATGTAAAATATGTTTATATCTGTACATTATTAATCTTATTTTATTCAATCAAAACAAAAATGGTCTTAACATGCAAGTAAATATAAATAACATATTCACAACAATTAACTTGCCCCAGACTGTGTGGATAAACATAACGAAAAGCCTACTGCATTAATTTGAAAGATGCCTGCGTAAATGTGATTACAGTGCCATCTTCCTCCGTCGCGGCGCAGTCACACCTGAAGCCGAGCGTACAAGGAGTCAAGTTTAAGGCGCGTGAAGCGATGTGATAAAAGAGCGCGAGAGCAACGCGTGCCGCCAGTACCGATCGCACCTGCATGCCGCGTAGGCGCACTACGCGACCTAAGCCTCGCTCGCGCACCTTGATCACACACGCAACCCCAGCGCCCCCACATTAGTTTTCGCGGACCGCTCAGGACACTAGATGTCCATTGTCGGATAGTGACTGTGCCTTCGAACTGGTGGCTAACTTCAGAAGAGGAAACGCATACCTAAATAAATATTCTCAGGTGAGACAGCGATGATTCCAACTATAATTATAAAATGACCGTGCGTCGTATGAATCATGTGATTAATAGTACTATAGATAAAATTTTATTTTCTTCAATTTTATTTGACAATAATTGTATTTTTCTAAAAATGAAGATTAAATAAAATACTTAAAAATATGAATTGAAACATAAAAGTGAAATAATTTTTTAATCTTTATACATTTAAATTATTTTTGCGAGAAAAAAAGAACAGTAATAGACTTCTTCAACAAAACAATAATTTCTCCTAGGTTTCAAGAAAGATTAATCGATTTTAATTATTTCAAAATTTAAACGTTATGTAAAATCGCAGCGATTACAACAGTACAAATGATTAAAACACAAACTCCCAAAAACGATGTTTTATTGGAAATATGCAATTTACATATATAAGATAACATCCTTCTGATTAATGCCTACGATGAAATTCTAAAAGGCCATTCCATAGAACATTGAAAACGGAGAGCGATCAAAGGTCAATCGTTACAAAGATCGTGTAAGCTAGTCTGTACGGAACAGAAGTTGTAAATCTTTAGAACTGCGAATAATCAAACAATATATCACTTACCACATTTTACGACAGCTTGTTAATCATGGAGTATGTTCAAACGAATAGCAATTGATGTACAGACTATTTCTCAACAATGAGACAGCATCTTACTGTTCTACTGTGAAGAACTGGCTTTAGCGAAACCGGTCGCCCCATAACGTCGATTCGTTTCGTACTCAACTTCCTTCAGAAGTAGAATAGTTGTTGCTAATGGTTAATAGTGAAAAACGTGCAACAAACGCAACCGTCTAAGAAAGGAGCTCGGTTTTGAAGCCAAGGATCCACCAAGGCGTTCTGAAGACGTTAGTATTCTCGACGCGTATAGCGGCGCAAAGCGGTGGACGTGTGACGTAAGGTCACCTCGAATGGCCACTGACATGATATGAGATTAACTCGCTCCCTACTATCACTTAGTTGTTAATGCATTTTTTTATATTCAAAATATGTTATAAACTAATCAATATCAACATCGACATAAAAATGTTACAAAAAATAATGTGAACTAAAAACAATAAAAGTCCCATTCATTAAGTGTAATACATTTTTATATCTTTAATGATGATTTTATATCTACAGTGATACCGTTAATTCTATTCACGTATTTTTATACTCTACTTCAAAAGATTTACTTGTATGATATATTGAAAATAAAGGTTTTATTAGTAACTTTACCTTTAAAATATTCATATTATGTGTTTTTTTTTTGTTTGGGTCTGTACATTTTAGTGTTTAAATTAGACGTCTTTTCAATAAAGGTTTTTAGGCATGCTTTATTTTGTTCATTACAATAAAATAAATTAAAAAATATGTTTCAATATGTGTCATCACAAGATTTTTTTTTTTTGATATCGTAAAGACAAAATCACAGATGAAAACATCGGCAATGACCGGGTTAAATATGAGTTAAAAGGTGAAAAGGATAACAGTTGAATTTTATGATGCTGGTAAATATAACACCAAATATCATTGGAAAATATTTTGGAAAGTCCAGTTCCAATCCAAGAGTTTTATTCAATTTTTGATAACTAGTTACTCTTGACGTGCAATTAAATCAGTAACCGATTATTATTAAACATATTTTAAATTACAACAAAATAAATTCCTTGTCTTTTATTTTGGGAATTTAATTTAATTACCTACTATCAATGACGGCTATATTCTTTAACATACAAAAATCAATTGACGAACCGGCCGTATTGTGTAATTAATTTAATCTTATAATCACTGTGACGCAAACCATTTGATTCCTACTAATTTATTTGAACTATAATAAGTTCTGCAAACTATTATAAAATCACAGTAAATGGTAATGGACTAATCGAAACGAAGGTTAATTAGTTAAAAAGGAAAAGCTAACATCGGAAATCCTTGAAAGTTAAAATGTGTTAAGCAAAAATGTGAATCTTTTGAGTAAATTGACCAACGTAATTTTGATGTCCATTTTGTAAACGTCATTTAGCACAAGCCAGGAAATTATCTATATTCAGTAACAAGTTGGTATTGATTCGCTGCTTTTCGGCATAAATAACCGGTTATGTCAATGCCAATACAATTTTAATCATTATAGTATAATACACGTCCGTTTGACATGTTTTATGGCTTCAGGAAAAATTTAAAAATTCCTTTGCTTATTCAACTTCATATGATAATCAGCCATAACACATTTTTTTATATTTTATTATATAATTTATTAATATTGGAACAAGTACTAGCTGTTCATAATGTTGAGAGCTCAAAAATATATAATGTTTCACGTACCGAACATATCACAGATATATAGAAATTAATGAAAAAAATAAGATTAATCCATAAATACTCACTATGCGCCGCTTATTTAATAGGAAGTCCAATATGTTGACCTGTCTTATTTAATATCTAAAACTGTTTATTTTTCATGATGCCAAATAACATACAAATTTATAATAACTGCGTCTTAATCGGATAAAATTACAATGTAATTCCATAATTTTAATGTAATATAAAGTTATCATTCTATGCATATTTTATAGTATTATTTTAATTTTTGAAAAATTGTTTTCATAATACATTGATACCCATATTAAAATTATATCAATAGTCTATCTTTATGAATGCTGTTTATCTTAAAATTCATTATAATATTAAAAAAATATTTACGCCCATGTAGCAACACGGCTAAAATACCGATTTCTTACATGTGCGACCTTTAATTTGATAAATTTGAGGTGACAAATTCATAGACATTAGGCAAGGATAGAGATTTTATGGTGTATGATGTTAAGGAGCACGTCCGATCTGACCTCGCAAGTTCGACCAGCGCCTGTAAATGTTTACATTTGTGCCGACCACAACTAGCGACGTCTACCTGCGGCGCAACTACCACTGATTAGTTGCAAAATGGACGCTGCCGAATTGAGTTCAGGGTCGGGCGTGTTGCCTCCGGGTATTGCACAAACACCGCCAGAATGCAGCCGCTTCGCCAACAAAACACAGAACCGCACCTCCTTACGCTAGACCATGAGGCCAGCCTCACTAAACTGTAACCAATTCTAATTTGGTCGCACATATGAAGCCAAATTAATGCAATTTAAATTTACCTTATCCACTTTTTTATCGCAGCTTAAAACTTGTCCAAAAGAAAAATTTTGAATTAATATATATTCTCATCACTTATCTGATAAAGCAAATATTATCAAATGTCCATCAAGATTTACTGAATTCTTTTAATTATTACCACGTCTAGTTAACTTTTGCAAATATTGAAAAATTCCTTCATTTGAATATTGTATATATTAAGAACATATATAAATTTAACATTTCTAATTATGAATAAAGTCATTTAAAATATAAAAATACAAACGCAATATTAACGCAATATTGTTACGAAAATAGGTAAGTGGGTGGTAATTTTTAATATTGCTGCATTTTAGTAAGGTTACGATTAGAATGAATAAAATCCATTGATTAAGCTGATGTCCAGTAATTAAGATTTTGCACATTATGGTTTCATAGGTTTTCATGACCGTATATATTAAAAAAACACATAATTCTTTAATCATTCAGTTAAAAAGAATTAACTTTGCGTTCAATGCCTAAATTTTTCTAATTTATTTTCAAGATATTAAAAAACTGAATGTTGTTTTTGCTTTAACAAATAATCAAGGAGCAAACATGTAATACACTAATCAGCCAGGATACTTAGAACGATATGAACTCGGTAGCAATAAGTGTTTCACGCCCACTGAGATATGACAACTATTTAACGTGATTAATAACGCTGCTGAATTACGGAATCGAGACTACGGTGTCCATTGTCTTGTAATACGAGGCACTGTTCGATGCGAAGTACTTCATTCTTTTATTCTGGAAATACATTCAAGTGATTGTTTCATAAGATACACCGGTCGAGCCATAACATTATTCATAATTTTTACAAATACTCTTCTTTACCAGAGATATACATAACATGTACGCATGTCAGATAAGTAGAACACACAACTGATATCGCAATTACCGCCATTCTCGCAACACATAATCCGTCACTGACAGTTAATGTTAAATTTCGATAAATAACTTTAATAATTTCGATCTACTTTATGCAAAATTTTAAATGTACCACTCAAATAATTAAGCGTGAAGTGCTTAAACATGTATTTTCATACAAATTGTCAAGTGATCAAAGATAATTCAAACAAAATACGCACTACTTTTATAGTATTAAAGTAATTACCGATCTGCAAATTGAAATTTTCATTTTAAATGGTTCGTAGAAATTTAACCTTCGTATTCTTTGCATAAGATGTGAATGGTTAGTTCAATATACGAAACGCCTAAATAGTATTAAACTATTTTTTTTATATGCTTAAGTTATTCACAATCTTCTCTTTTTATTTTACCTGTACGATGCGAAAATCATTAAACATGATAAAGTTGCTAAATATTTTTGTAATTATAAATATTAGAAACATTACCGAAGTTATCAATATTTCCATTAACGACTCCATTTAAACTTCTCGCTTGTGTGAATAGATAAAAGAAGGCTGTAGATAGATGGTGGATTCTAACCTGCGACCTCAGATTCGCACACCGCACCTTCATTCATTTCGTAAATGACGATTAAAATAAAAAAGTGTGTTTTCTATTTACAGTATGATTATTTATTTTCTATTCTGCTACTGATTCTATGCTATTCTTCCATACTTTCACAGCAGAATGGTTGCGGCTCGTTTTACTGCTCTGCTTCATTACGTTCATTGAAAGTTCTTTTCAATTACAAAACAGATTTTTGACGCTGTGTCGCGTGCAGGCATGCACTGTTTCATTGCCAATGCCGACGCGCGAGAAAAACGTTGATACACGTTAGCCAAAGTGATCTAGGGTCTAATTACTATTGGCATAAAGTAACTGCTCTTGCAACATTAAATGTTTATACAATTGTCTTAAAGGACAACTTTTTTTATGAAAAATATAGTTTTCGCAGTATACATCGAATTTCTTATGACGATAAACTTATTACACGATTTCTCAATCAGCATACTTCGTTCATACTCATTTGTTTAAAACAGTAACACTTTAAAGAGTGTTAAAACACTTAGAAGGTTTTTCTCTGATATTACAACTGCTATATTATAACATAGATTGTATTAATAATAAATATATTTTTTTCTAATTTCTTTAATCGTTTATGTTGTTGTACTGTAGTGCATTTGCATATAATTTATTTGACTTGCAAAACTTAGTAATACGAGTATACCTGCTAATTAATTACAATGAAATATTTATCTCTCTAAAACCCGGAAATCGCCGGTGTTTTTATATTAATCTCATTTCATCGCATTCATTTGCGGCAGAAAACTTCCGCGTTTATGTTTTTTTTTTTGTTTATTTATTTTATTTACTTTTATAGTAATAACCTTGTATGTACCGGTAGATGTTAAGGTATATTAATGCAGGAAAAACATAACAAACCTGTTTAACTACTTAAAATAATTATTTTAATAATTTCATTATGAAAGGTTTTTTGTATATTTGTTTATACAATTAAATTTTGTAAAGGTTGCCAGTTAAAAAACTTTTGATTGGATTACAATTGAATTGAAAAAACAGATCTTGTCTACTATTATAAACATTAACTTCCGTATTCCATGTGCTCTAAATTTTGAGCACATAATTTTACTAGCGTACTGTTTAATATTAATCTTTATTACATATTTTTGCAGGTTACATACTTAATATATTATATTCAACATATATGTAGTCAAAATATTTTTAGTTAAAAAAATAATGTATTTTTTGTTTACTAAAATTTGAAATGGTTTTGGTTTTACACCGATATTGATCAGAATTAGAGCGTTGTAATATAGTTTTACTCGTTTGAATTTGTTAAATAAATTTTGATGCAAGTTCTTTTCTGTGGGAGTTTGAATTATGCATTAAGATAGAATTTGATCTTGATATTTTATTTATAAACTACGGCGACACAAGTTAGGCGTCAGGGACTTGGTCGGAATGTCAATAGCACTTGGGCTTCCCCTGTAGCCATCTCCATACATTCACGAACTATGACTCATAGTACATGGCATAAATTATTATAATATATTGCCATAAAGTACATTATACAAGGCAAGGATATTTCACAATTAAACGGCAAAACGTTTCGAATATATAAAAATAAGGCTTCCATATTATCACAAACACTAGAATATCCACATGTTTATATAAACTTTTTATAAAATAAACTATTTTGTTAGAAACAAAACAATATTCACAGTCAAAACTGTTTTTAATTTTTGTATTAAGACTATAGTATTATTTCCATTCAAAAGAATTTAATTATATGTAATAATAGTAATGTGTACATAATTATATAGAATATGCTTATTAAAACCTGGGCTTAATTAAATATTAGTGTCTGAAAGTGCTAATGTTGCAGAATCATATTAGTTGTTATCCTAATATAACACAAAATTACATATTTTTTTTCATTTAATTGAGGCATCAAGCATGATGGAGGACTTTTTATAAATGAAACTGAGGTGACAGAAAAAAATATGATACCCGTAAAAAACTTTCGTATGCTCCGGCGTAAGGCAAGAAAAATACGCTATCAATTGGTAGTACTTTCCTTCGTATTTGTAGATAGAGTTCTGAAAGAGAGACCTACCATTACTGCTTACCTTCATTTGTCTATTATAATTGTTTTAACATATTCTTTGTGTCGTTATAGTTTTATATATTATACATTTCATATTTTACAGCTACCATAAAATATTAATAAAATATGTAACCTTCTAAAATCTATTTATTAGTTATGACGGACATAAACGGACGGACTGAAGACTGATTGATATTTATCAGTTTGTGTTTTTATCAAGAGCATCAGAGTAAATATAATAAATTATTTGAATGCTAATATTTTATACTATAATATACAAGATTTCATTCAAACAAACTTAACAGACAGTGTTATTAAATCTTTCTAGTCCGCTCAGTTTTTCAATGTCACGCGCACCTTTTTATTCATATATGTATGTATAACAACATAATAGAAAGGTGATTATAATGGACATTGTAACTTTTTTATATTATTCTTTTAAAATAATTATGGAAATTTATTTGTTAGTTTCCATTAAACCTTCCCGGTAATTACCGTTCTCGACCTTCAAAGCAGATTAAAAGTCTTTGTTTTAAATAATGATCAAGCTTCCTCCTTGTTTACGTGGTGCTGAAACACTTACCTAGTCGTTTCTAATTGCAACTGCTCAGAATATTTTGCATATACTTGATAAATATAATGTAAAAAAATCAACACGTAATAATTGTTTTGAATTAATATAATAAAATAAATGTTTAATCTCGAAATATCAGCATTTTAAGTTATTTGAGATATGACCGTTAAAACAACATCGAACGTTATTTCAATTATTTGCAATATTTTAAAGAATAAAAATCATCACACATGCCTTAAATTCACATTCATGCAACTAGTGGGTCACAATTATCGTGTCATGGTCTTTTCGATTGGTGGACCTCCCTCGAGTTCTTCTACTAAGCTTATTTATTAAATCATATTATTTATCAGATATTATTTTATGAAAAACAAAAGTTACATCACCCAAAAATTTTCTTACCGGATTTGAAATAAACTTTGTAAAATATAACAATGTAACAAATTAATTTCCTTAACATTGTTTGAAGAATACTAATCGTTCAAACGTCTTTAAAATTTCTTTTTAAAGACGTTTAAACTTCAGACCTTATATCTTTCTCAATAAGACTTATCTTTTAAGAGGAGAGTTTACATTAAAGTTGATTAAAAA
>DWQX01005704.1:0-12531 GCA_018245475.1 Pharmacophagus antenor
GGGGAAGGGGGGGGGAATAGGCCGGGTCTTTACGAAGTGTGCGGGTGGATTACCCTTACAGGGTAGTGTGTGTACTGCCGGGGATCGTATTAATTACTCGTTCGCGCGTTAATAGTGATGTTACTGTAGCAGACGATTAACAGGCGTCCGATGAACTCTTTATTATATATATTCACAATCTCGTGACAAAGAAATGTGTTTGTTGGCTAACACTTGGCGAACGATTTCACCCGTTGTGTAATAAGTGACAATAAAGCCATTGGTGGTGAAGCGTCTTCACCCAGAATACATACGGCTCTCACGTGTATGAAAGCCAGAACACAGGAATGCTGTTATGACGGCAGATTGACATTAAGGCTGATACCTAGCTAGGCAGATTCGAAAAAATCCTACCACCATTCAGACTCCTCTACTCCTGTGACCTGTGAATCGAACCCTAAACCTTCGCGTGCAAGGCAAGTGGGTAAACCACAGCCACGAGGCACTCTATAAGAAAAAAAAACGAAAAAACTCCTCACTTAAAGTAAGTTTTACGTAATTACTTCTTATAATTACGAGAATATTACACATATAAAATAAAATATACTTTTATTCACGTTTTATAATTATTAGTATTTCACGCAGACAGTGTCAAAATGTTATAGTTATATGGAGTATCTTAATTAACACTTTATTCCGGTTAATGATCTCTTATTTACAGTACATGTTTTTTTTTAAAGAAAGCAATGGATCTGGCCTCACCTTCTCGATAATAGCGCGTATATTGCTAACTGCATTATTAGATTATAACTATTATTATAAAATTTAGTCTTTCGTAAAATAAAAACGCGATTGACTAAGACTCAATGTTGCATAAATTTTCACAGGCCTAACAAAATCATACACAAGAGCAGTGTATAAACACAACAATCTAAAACGATACGTGATATTTTCGGATACTCGGGGGCCGTCTCTCTTAAGGGCCATTACATGAGAGCACGCTAAGTACAGGGCGGTATTACTACGTTCATTTTATTCCCCTCTGCAATACATTTGGTTTTAAGCCCCTTGCCAGTTAACAATGATCTATATTACGGTCCCTAATAGACTTACATTTGCGCAAAAATAAATTTGGAAATTACGAGTATGTTCCAGAGTGACAGCGTGCTTATAGTGAATAATTCTTTATGGGAAGAGAATAGTACTTAAATAAATTATCCAATTGTATGCAATACCCAAGGCTTTATAAGTACATACAATGCCATAATCAAATTTAAATAAACTTAAATTATTATCGCACTAATTTAAAATAGAGAATGTGTTTTGTTGAGCTACAAATATTTTCATACATAGTGAGCACTCATATTACTACATAAAATGAAAATATTCTTAACAACACACTGTGGATCTTATACCTTTGTATTAAGGTTCAAAATCTTCGAAAATAGTTTAGAGTATACGGGAATGGACGAGCCTAAAATCACTTGCAGTATATTTTCGGAGTAACTACCGAGCTTCCGTATTTTTATTGTTCGAGTAAAAACTATCCTTACGAATGTGGATTAAAGTTCATATTATAGTGTACTTTATAATGATTTATTTTGCTTTCTAAATCTATAAGCGTTGCGCTAATGTTTTCGTAGTGAATCATTGATTTGTCCATTCTCTTTTTACTTTGAATGTTATGAAGGCATTTTTAAAGTTTTTTTTTTTCTAATGAAATCGCATTTACATTATTTTCCTGTTCAGTAAGAAAACACCAAAATATGCGGTGAATCAGAACATAGAGATGCAAAGCAATGAAAAATAATTTCCTCGATGCTTATTACTCTGTCTCATGTTTAATTTTTCGGTAGTCTATAAGAACAAGCGTAAAGAATTAATCGCAATTTACGGACTTATTACAACTACATAATTATATTGTTTAGTATAATTTAAAACAGTCACATTTATGTAACAGTTCACACTGAAATGCTATTTCATTTTGTTATTCAGTGAAGACGTTAAAATTTTTATTTATCCTATCATATAAAATAAAGTCGTTGAGGCGTGGGAATTAAAACTATATTTTTTTCCTAGTTTTTCCGTATTTCAATTGGCTACAGATGTCGATGTTATCCCAAACATGCGAAATAAATCATATCATTCGGTTGTCAATCCACATAAATTTTCATCACAACTGATGTTTAGCAAGAGATTTCGATGTAGTCTTACTTTGGAACAATTTCCTAAGTAGACCGCGATACGTATTGGAATAGGACAGAGTCACTTTCGAACAGATCTCTTATTGTTACATTCTTAAGCGATTTGGACCAGATTATTCGTGCGACTTCAGATGGGGAATAAACGGGCAACAGGAGCGTGATTTAGGTGAGTTCGTCAAACCAAAAAGCAATAATGGAATTATTTATACAATCTTCGAAAAATAGCACTTGAACCAGTTACACGTCGTGATGACGTTGTGTATTTATTTAATATCAATATGTTTGAAAATGGATGGTTGAAAGCGAATACAGAATTTCGAAAAGAAATAAAAGTTAAGATATAAAAGTTTATATGGCGCGAAAATATTCTCCATGTTCGAATAGCCAGAAATTTTTATGGATACTGTTATATATGTTTTTATGGGGACCCGCCATCTAATGGCGCCATCGTGTGTTACCAGCAGAATACAAAACAATACAATGCACATAACTTCTCGAAAACATTTTATAAAGTAAACATTATAAAATTCTCTCAAATGTATTTAACTTCGTTCACTTTTATGTACAGGCTAGTAGCGGAGAGAGGAGCAAATAACTTTGCCGATCGACAAGCGCATTCGTAATTTTCTGATCAGAAGCCTTCAAGAAATGTGCAACGAAGCGGTGGTATGCATCGATTCGCATAGCGCGGATTCGTTTGCGATATGGGCGTCAAAGAAATTTTGCCGATGTTGCTAGGTGTACTCCATGGACAGGATCCACTGAACGTAGTAAACTTCATTTGGAAATCTAATATCGCACAGCACTCCGCCGCAGTCTGCGCATATTGGACCCCGCTCCGAATAATCCAATTGAGTTATGACTGAATACATTTACGTAATTGATATTTCGTTATAAATTACATGTCGAGTCTATGTACACAATTTGTCACGACACATTATATTTATTCTGTAACATAGGGACCATTGATCAATGCTGGAATATGTTTCCGCTATTTCATAATGAGAAAATGTTCATCTTTTCATTAATGTCTTCTCTTGTATTGTAGCGCATTTTATCCTTTAACTATATATTAACAAATCATATTTATATTTTGTAGATGCATTGTTTTCAATCGTTTTATAAACCTATTAAACGTTAATGAGTATTTGTGTTCAACACACATTCAGGCTTTTTATTTCAAAATAAAGCTTTGAAATAAATAACAATTAACACAGCTTTAAATAAGTACATTTGTTCGTAAATACCCTTCATTCGCAAGTGGATAAATCATAAGAGGCGCTTAAAAGTGTTCATTGATCATAAATTTGGGGCCCACTTCATATGGAACCTAAGAATTCACCGTTTTGTATTAACAAATTGTTTATTAAAATCCGATTATTATATTATACCGCGGGATTGGGCAAGTGTTATAACTACATGTGCTAGTACAAAAATTAAATTTGTAAATGTGTACCATACAATATTTGTACTCTTCTCGACACACAATTAAAAATATTTTTCTTAGATCACATATTAGAAAAATATTGTGGCCGAAATATAACCTACTTGATCGTACTATATGAGTAATAAATAATATCCTCAATTTGAGAAACAAAGAATTGAACACAGCATTAATAATAATAAGCAATATTGAATTAGAATGAAAAATCAATAGTAAAAAGACTAATATTCATGAAAGCGGTTGAAATGATATCCGCCGATAGAACAAGCAGATCAACCCAAAAAGCAATACAAACCACAATAAGTATGAATAACATCGAAAATACGACCCACTCGACTGCGGAAACCTCCACGGGAGTTGTATAGAACGGGATCGGAGCTTTACCTTAGTCCCGAACAATCGATGGGAACGGTTTCGGAACAAAATGATTTCGAACTCGCACGCCGCCCCCGGAACAATTTGCTTAGGAACAAAATTCTAGAATATATATTTATAAATAGTACGTAAATTTTAAAAACTAATGGCGCTAGTTCACTTAAAATGAACCAAAAATTTTAACCAACGCGATGGTACTAACCTTTTGCGAAATGTGAACGTAATTTACAAAAAAATCTTCAATTTTGTTAAATTTGCAGTAATTTTTCTTTGTTAACATTTTATCAACAATTAACGTCCGATGTGGTGGCGAAAATGTTAAATTCTTGTGCATATAGAATGTTCGAATATTCAAAAATGTAACTGACCAAAGTGAATTTTCGCCGGTGTCCACCGCTGACGTCACGGTTATGTAACAGCGGCACATAATTGCCGTGGAGCGTTGTCAGCCGGCCCGTCTGGAGCGCCCGGCCCCGACGTCACGGCGGCGCGTGCGCATTGACGTCCGCTCGACGTGGAAATAGCAGGAACGTCACCAGATGCCGGTTGGAGAATTTCTATTGCCCAATAACTCACGCAAGGGCTTCGATCGCAAATAGTGTTTTATTTTCGTTCGGTCACGTGGTGGTGCCAAATTGTGGGGAGCACGTCTGCGGTGAACGCTCGTTATCGTAGATTTTTTTCAATAAAAAAAAAAATCCGCATACTGAAGTGGTTATCATTGATGATCCTACACAGTTTTTAAGGTCGAACTTGAACAAAATGTATCCGATAGCTATAACTTCAAAATATTTGCTTAAACATTAATCGATGATGATCACTGCAACCCATAAGAATTGGATAAGCATAAATGCCGACCTTTGAATAATATTAAGATAACACATGTTTAAATTATTAGTTTTGCCACTTTCGGTATAGCGATTATTAAACCTTGATTTTAGATCATTGTAAGTATATATTCAGAGCTCTTTAATATTATGATATTGGACTATTTCGATGTTTATCTTAAACAAAATTATAGTTTGTTCAAGCCGTGCCTTGCAGACGCTGTCCTGTCAATATAATAACGTACGCCATGAAAGTTGTTTCAACGTTATAGAACTTAAATTACACCATGAGGGTAAGTTATAAGTAAGTGGACAATTGTAAAAGAACTTCGTGGAATAATGCTAAGTGCCACTCTTTACGGCGGTCGATTCAATAATTTCGAAAATTATAGTTCCCAAACAATTTAGAACGTCCACTTTTAAATATACTCGTACATAGGTATGGATGGAACTAAAGATTTTCAATTAAAATCGAATCGAGTACAAGCGTTTGGCACTGAATCCCATGCGGAATGAAAGATGATTACAATTATTTACTAATACAGCTTGTGTATGCATATAGTAACATTCGGTAACAGGAACGCGGACTAGCAAAACATTAATCGAAGCGGCCGGACTCGTGCGCGTGCCAACTAAGAAACGTCCAAATCATGATGAGCCGCCTACTTCCTCCCGAGTATCACTAGTATGGTTTATAATCGCAAGAGCTGGAGGTCTACGTACACTGGATGGGGCATCTGGCAACAGTGAATGCCAAAGGGACTAAGAATCTAACGTACGTATAGAGGAAGTCAGGGTTGGCAACATTACTACAGAACAGATATCTAAGGGCGAGCCTAACAAGCTCAGAGGAAGACATACGTAAGTTCGTTAAGTATTAGATTATTGAAGTAAATCCGCCCTTTGGTTAAACAAGGAAAGTGCAGCAAATTATGGTAGGTAATTTTTAGCGGCAGTTATTTTTTTCATCGCACAAGATTTTATATCACAATGACAGTGGAGATGGATGGAAACGCGTTCACACATTATAATGTGCCTCTCATGTGTATAACTCCCTCAAGAACATCATTGTTGCGTTGGCGGCAGATTATCATTCTGAATGGTAGCGTGCCGGACTCCGCTATTCATGTATTGTGTCGCCACTACCACCATGTGTAAACAACCAGCTTTACATCCCATCGCTTCTTTTTGGTAAAAATACTATTAATAAATAAAAACCATTTGCGTCACGTGATTGGTTCGTGAGAAAAGAATTTGGCATAAAGGTGCAAGTCTGAAAATGTTTGAATTGGTATGTGATATTGTTAGTTTTAAATTAAATCTATATCAAGGATGTAGTGCTCACCATTTTAAATAGCTCTGTTATGATGTATGTGTACCGTTATTGACAACGGTCCAACTGATTACAATAATAAATGCTTTAGTCGTTATTCACGTCTAGGCACACGAAAATCTTCTTTGTTTATCAATTACATATTTTTTTTTATTTCACTCAAGACGCTTATAAATTGAGTAAAATATTCTTCGAAACCAACGTTAATAGCTAAAATATTTTTTTTGAATTTTCAGTTTATTTTAAAGATATAGGATATCCATCTCAACATAATTTCTTCGGGAAAAGTGAGTGTTAAAAATTATCAAAGAAAACAAAAACAAAATTGGTTCTGCAGCGCAAGGTAGTAATTACCACTTTCCAAGAGACAAATCGCAGATTTTAGTATACAGACAATTTAAAATGATTTTTGTAAACAATTTGAAAGATGCTTCAAGATTTTTTTTTTTAATGTCATATAACTAACATTCCGAAATCACCTTTTAACAGATTTATGAGCATAAAGCCGAAAGTAGAAATGAGAGTTCATAACGTATTTGAGAGAAATGTTAGAGAAAATCATATCTGCGGAGTGAAATGACGCAGAATTCGCTCTCATCAAAATTCATGAAAGTAACACAGCTACCGAGCTCAGTGAACATTCTGATTTCCACACGACGGCGAAATTCAAAAGGAAATCATAACGTTTTATTAGTTATCGACGAAATGATCGAATTATCGTGGCTCTACTTGTAATATGTAGGGCAGCGACGTAGTTTTGTACATATATCGACTTCATTTATTACACATAATATAAAAAGATATTAAAATATTTAAAATCAGATTCTATTGAATCTTTTTTTAAGAATAAAAGCAAAAACTAGCTAACGTGAGCGATGTGTGAGAACATTGGCACCCTGCTGTATATACTATATTAACATCAGTTACAGTTACTTTTACCGTAATTCGCTATTATTTAAAATGTAATATATGTATATATAATGTAAGAGAGATTATCAATAATTCCTCTATTTCTAAAAAAGCTCTTCTCAGTGTTCTTACCTATACTTTAAAAGAGGTAATTTGTTGAGGTAACACAATGTGTTATGTGTACAAACATGCAGGTGAAGTTTATTAAATAAAGGGATTATTAGCTGGTCCACGGGCACGTAATGTTCATGAGGCCCGATAAATGATTATAAATTAACGTTTGCTATTAGTGAGACGCTAGTAAAGGAAACACGGGAGCGTAAATGTTTAAGATGGGGCGTAATTGCTAATGCCCGCTCAACCAACTGTTTTCTCGAGACGAGTGCTTTGATCCAACTTATAAATAAATCAAACTCCTGCATTACGTCAAACTTTACAGTGGAAAGTGTAGTACAAACATGACAAACTTACTGGTGCCACCACAGCCTTCGTTCTTGGCGCCATATTACTATTATCATAACCATTACTGTTGATATCAGGTCAACCATTTAAAAAAGTACATTTATTAATGTGGAATGAATGAATACAATTTAAAGCTTAATTACGCTAGTCGTACAAAAGCATTCAATGCTCATAAGTAAATGATATTCATTAAATCATCATACAAAACCGTAAACTAAACCAGTGCGCTTGAATAATGTTTGTTATATAACACGAGCTCTAAAGTTATGGAAACAATCTAGTAATTGCTTATTGCAGCCGAATGTAACGCAATACGCGCTTGTTATAACTCTATTCTAGGTTTATGACGATGTAATTAGTTTGTTGTGAGCTTAGGTCTCTGTAGACGTTGATTTAGTGCTTAAATACGGGTATGATTGGGCAATATTGAAGTAGTCATACATATATTTGACGTTAGTTATATATGAAGTAGAGCATATGGATGTATCAGTGCTAGTCTATTACAAATTGGAATTATTTCATTGATTTTGAATAGTTATAAAATTGAAGTCGATTGGTGTAACTTGTGTATGATTTTCCGGCAGTGACCTCGCGATGGCTTTCGATAGTGTGAACCGTCTGTTTTAAACGCTGCCGACCTATTTCAGTCCGCCGTCGAGCGGAGCTACGTTTTAAAACAATGAACAGAGTGAGAAAGAACAGGAAAGTTATATTTTCAGGTTGTAAGACAGAGCGGGATGCATGTTTGGGCGGGCGTCACGCAGGGAGATCACATAGTACCCGCTGCGTTCTATTTCTGCACGTCGCAAAACATGTCTCGGAATTCCGTTTCTATGTGTCTGGGAACATTAGAAATCATGTGACTAATGATCCGCCGAGTTAAAACCGGAGATTAACACGTAATGGCATATTAAAGAAACCTCTTAGGTCTCCCACACGCTTCTACTAATTGTGCACGCTGTAGTTGTCCATGCGGCACTTAAACATTTAAAGGTTAAACTGTCGATGGCAGTTTTATGTTCAGAATTTGCAAAACGATCAAGTCGTCCTGTGACACCGTGAGTGGATTGACGTGATGTAAGGTAACGAGCGCGAGTAATAAATGTAATGGACCTTGGGTGACATCCTAGGAGTTATGCAACACATGTTACAATGACTAGAGTCTGCCAGAATTTAAAGATAAATCAATCGTTTGTCGACAAAAAATGCGAGACGCGAGCTGCTTGTGGACAAGCACATACAAAGAGGACGGTAATGATAAAACTAAACATATAATGTATCAAAATGGAAAAAGTATTTGAATTCCTACGTCGAACGAACGATTTTCTCAAAGAAAACTGTAGAGCGTGTCGTAGTACAGTAGACGTTATATAAACTGGTTTAATAAACTGACCACGTATCTCCGGCGTGTAAACGGGTTAAATATAGCACGATTGTTTCTTGTAGTTTACTGTACTGACCGCATTAACCTGTAACTACGGCAAATAAAATGATGTAGCACCTCAATAACGCGCCCGCGTAACATGTTTAGAACATTCGGTTGTTTGTTTTAAGCGCTCCACTGTGAAGCGGTCTTCTGCCTTGCGTTAGGATAAAGGAATTTCCCACATATTTCGGAGGTGTATATAAAAAAACACAGTTAAATCTTACTTGTTCGCGATATATTGTATAGCAATGAATTTAGAAAAATTTCTATACCACAACTGTATATTGTATGTACATGAAATATAACGCTCAAATATTCAAGTATTTCCTAACATTGTTTAGGTGCAGTTTTGATATCTGAATAATCAGACAATAAATCAATTTCGGATACCATAAAATGATTAACGTGTTTAGTTTTCCTTTCAACGTTGGATACGATACTGACAGATAATGTAGTACAAATCATTCTACTCCGCGCCGTAGCGAGCGAGTGGGTGCTCGAAGAATTAAAATTACAATTTTAGTTGCCCACTGGCTCCCAGTGCGAGTCTGTGCGCCGCTTAAAATTTATTTTTAATCCCGTCATAAATATGAGTAGGCATGAAATACCCGTGAGCGGTTTAATCATAAACGCTTGCAGCTGGTTTGTTTCTGGTGCGCACCACACGGTCTTAGAGCTGCACGCTTCCGCTATTGTAGCTCTTACTTAACATGCGAAGTGCGCGGTCGCGCGTGTTGGTTGTTACCGTGTGTATTAACTAAGTAGTGTTTGTCGCGAAGTCTATTATGTGCTAAAGTTTTAATATACTTTTGCATTTTGATGTTTATTTTGGTTTTTATAAAACTATTTATCTTCTATATTATTATTACACGGTCAATAGTCATACAAATTACTCTACCAAGTAGAACTTTTAAAAATGAAACAATATATTTCTAGTAAATACCAGCCCGATTCCTCCGCTATAAATGTGTGATATTGCGAAAAAGACTTTAATGTCATATCGAAATGTTTGGCTTAAAGTTATAAACTCCAAATTGAAATTTTGATATTATAAAAGAAATACAAAGTAAATGAATTTCAAACATTAACTGCATTCCTAGATGTCTCGAGCTTGCGTGAGAAACATTTAGAACAATTCTCAAATGACAGGACTCACGTCACGAAAATAATAGATAAGAGTAGTGTCTGCTGTGTAAGAAATAATAACTTTTCCTGTTTTATAAACGTTGTATGGGGAGATATTGCGAGGTGGAAGGGGATAGCTGCGGGGGCAGTAAAGGGAGGATGACGTCATCGTGGAAATTCATTCGGGGTCGAAACACGAGGCTACGAAATCGGCGCCGCGTTCATCGACGTAGCATAAATTACTAGTCTATTTGTTAAGCCGGGTCGACTTCGTCCTTTATCCGCATGTCAACTGGCAGGCGAAATTGTTCCCTAACAAATATGGATTTTATTGCGACAAATTAAAGTACATTTTGTCGTTAGCAACGCTGGTGTAATAATCTTTCGGCTAATCCACTAAGTGCCCTTGGGGTTTTTGGTATTTGTAATTGAATTAATTGTATGAACTTGAAACATTGGAATGAAAATTTGTGAGACATATCAACTTACGTCATAATAGTTTTTACCAAAAAGTCGAAATTTAATCGTTTGTAAAAAGTTGTGTATATGTAAAAAGATGGCGTTGATTTTAATGCTTGCTTTTTAGACGGTTAAAAAAGTGCATGTAAAATATGTTTTTCGCGCTACCAACTAGAGTGTGAGAGGGTTACAGTATCAATACATTGCACATTAACTTTGGTAGACTACGAGCAAGTTTTGGCATTTTAATCAGAACTGGTTAACAGTCATACCGCATACAAACTAGTCCTATCCAATGCTAATATTTATCTAAAGCAATGATTGATACAGACAGGTGCGTTCTCGTCCCAGTTTACACAGCGAATGTTGTTTCTAGTTTTGGTTTGGTTTGTTAACGCAGTTTACGGGATTTTAAACCCTACCTCACACACATGTCTCGTTAAATTTATAATACAAAAATATTAATTTTCTTCTTTCAAACAATAAAACATGTAAAGAGACACGTAAAACATTTTAAAATTCTCGCGAAGTATGAAATAGTTTCATTTGACATTGAAAGTCAAAGAAATTATCACGCACTCACTGATACGATAGTTTGTTGTGATATCCACAAATAAATTTACGAAAACATAAAATATAATATTAAAATATAATTCAACTAATAAGTTGTTATTTATACTACGCCAGCTGTCACCCGCTCGCTTCTGCGGTCGTATTTGTTTTTATTTAATATTAACATTCATTTTAGAGTCCATAGATTCAGTGAATAAAAAAAAATTGATATTTAAATCACCTTTTTATAATGAGGTGAATTTCAAAAATTTGTAAACCTATACATCACAAAGACCACGCCCATCAAATTTCATAGCACCAGCGGTTTAGGCTGTGTTGATATATGGGTCAGTTAGTCAGTGAATCAGTCACGACTTTGAATTTAATAAGTATAGATTATATCGATAGTACATCAGTTTCTCACGATTGCGGTAAATATAAAATAGTTACGTGTTAAAAATGTTGCGACGTGAAATACTTTCGTATCGGATGTAACAATGTGGTCGTCAAATAAATATCTCCGACGCCCTCGTACCGTGAGTAGGGTGGACTTATTACCTGTCTAGCTAACAACTAAAGATAACAAATATCGTACAATAATCGCTAAAAGAACTTATAAGACGACTTTAAATAATATAATATAATGGTATTTATATAATCGCAACCGTTTTGTAGCCGATTGCGCTTCATTGTGACAATTTTAATAGAACAAAAGTTAAAAACTTTGATGTTTCAATTTTTATTTATACGTCATACGAGATAGTCGTTTGTCGAAAGTTATTGTCCGATTTCCGCTATCACTAATCGTTTGCAAGGTAAACAATAACTCTTAGTGAATTTTAGAAGTCGCATCCACAAGGACGTGTCGCGTCGAGATGATGTATGGGACGATATTTCTTTTTATTTTCTTAATGGACGAAAATGTCAGGGCCAGCGACGGAGAATTTTTATTGTGTAAATATATAATATAAAAATACATTAAACATTTTATTGTATTAGAAGTGGAAAAAATGTAAACACTTATACGAACTGGCTGAAATGGATTTAAAGAAGTTTATAAATAAAACTATCGTTGTAATGCATCACCGGGCTCGTGGTAACAGGTAAAAGTAAACAGAATTATTAATAAAAAGCATTCCGTGATGCCGTATTAAATTTGTTTTTTTTTAACGAAGTGACATCTCCAGACGAAAATTTTAATTATTAACTAATCTATACGATTTATCAACGCATACGGATTGTTGTATAATACACTGCCGGCCAAAAGTTTGAGACCCCCATGAAAAAATTACAATATTGAATAAAACTCCAAAAGTTAGTGCTCTACAAATTATTTATTTACCTTATTAAATCGGGAAGTTGTTATGTAACATAAAATAATTTAAAAACTACAATAATTGCCATTATTATTAATAAAAAAAATATATATTATTTAA
>DWQX01005705.1:0-12529 GCA_018245475.1 Pharmacophagus antenor
GTTTACCTACTCTACTCATAAAAAGTAGGTCTGTAACGTATACCTACTTATAAAACTTGTTATTTTCCAATTAATCAAATGTCGTTCGAAAAACTTTTATGTATAGTATGAAATAATTACATTATACTTTAGTACATCGGTGAAGACATTATTTATCCATAGTTTTTAAAGTATATAAGACAATGAATAAATGTCAGTAATTAATCTTACCCTTTCACGAGCTGTTAGCGATGTTGAAATATAACCGGGAGGATCCGATGTTGAAGCCTCATTAAGTATGAATATTCATAAAGAGTTCCGCGAAAGAGGTCCCAACCGTAACCCTTTTTATTTCATTTTTTTTCATAATGTCAAAAGTTTGGCGACATTATTTACGAAATAGGAGACATAATGAGTTTTTAATCTAATAACAGAAGTTATTTCTAAGCTGTAATATAAGCAACCTTATTTGATAATCCCAACGCAAAAAGGAGGTTTACAATTCGAGGTCAATTTTATTGGTTTTATTTTGTCCTACTTAGCGTTTCGTACCCAAAGGTTGGCAAACGGAACTTTATAGTTAACTAACTTATGGTCACGCTTTGCTTTTTATCGACTGATTCATTTTGGATGGCTATTATTTCGTTTGAAAAAATATTAAAAAATCCAACACTTAACGTCAGGAAATGGGATGCATAGATTTGAAAGCTTTTAGCTTGTTTAAAATTTGAATAACTTTTTTTTATAAGAAATAGTGTAACAGAAAATCAATTTCTCCTAAAATAGAAAATCATCAACTGTAATAAAAAATTTAAAACATTTATATGCACACGTCCATACACTTTCTTGTGTCTTTTTTTTAAGTGACAACACTTAACTTTTAAATTAGTGCTTCGAACCGTATATCAATTCAATCACCGCTTGATTGCTAACGTTAAATATTTGCCTATTACCGAACACGAGTCGATGGGGACATAAAGTGACTGTCTGTCGCATATAACTGCTTAATGTGGAGCGCTCCATCGACGCAATCAGTAAGCCGATGCGGTTTATTGAAATCTCAGCCATCGTTCCGTAGCGCAGTGAACGTAACAGAATGTTTACGGGCGAGTGCATAAGCTTACCATGATTTTTAACAGTGACGCGTGACGTATTAGGGTTAGGTACTCTTTGAAATGGTTATAGGAAATTTGGTAAGAAACCAATTGGCAGAACAAAATAACACTTTATAAAAATTTTGGCTTTCTTTAGTGTATCATTTTATTAATTATGATTGGCGTTGAGATCCTAAGGGTAAACGTATATCGAAGGATATTTTTTAATGGAACTGTGCTAATATTTAACCTCAATTTCACACGGTGTTAAGTGACAATCAGGTAGAAGAGACCTCCGCGTTACAAGGCAAGCCGGCAAACCACCGCGCCACGGAGGCGGTCACTCTGTCATAAGGCTACACTATCCGCTAAGATGATTGTCACAGATACGCAGTAGAGGGCGCCAGTTCGTAAAATTTTACGAGCGGCATCCGACACGACGAGGCTCTCTGTAATACAATCCATAATCTGCAACACTAGTGGGGGCCCCCACTAGCTATATATGTAGTGCGGTGATTCCGCCGCCCATCACACTATTGTACCCTGATTGAATTCTTTGCGCGTCAGCTTGCATTGCTATAAATAGATACATAATACTAAATTCGTTATAACGCTTAAAAAAATGATTTATTTATCAACACCGATAACAAGAACTTTCTTGATTGACATATATCTTTTTCTGTTTCCTTTTTTATAACTTCGTACAGAGCGTTAAAATGTTACAAGTACGAATTTTGATCATTCCTATTTACTTAAAATATATATCTCGAAACTAATTCCTCAAAAATTTTCAAATTCATGATGAAAATATAGGTAAGAGAGATTTTGAATTAGTTAACCGTTTGCATTTGATTTATTTTCAAAGTTTTTAGGAATCAACCCGTTAAGTTCAAATACAATGTAGGTACTTTGCTCTTTTACTTTGTCAGCTAATAAAGTACGAGTATACTGAAGGAGGGTAATTTTGCTGTTGAGTGCTTTTTTTTTAATTCTGTTAAATATTTTTAAGATTCAATTATATTTAATATCTGTATAAGATTATGTTTCTTCCGATTGACATCAGATTAGGTCTTCCGAATTTAGATTACTAGCAATCAAATTTTTGTGTGTGTGTAAATTGGGAGAAATTCAAAATTATAATATTAATAAATAAAAGAGAAAAAAAATAACAATAGTGCATCCAAAATCCATTCGTACAGTGCACATCCAATACTTTCATTACGCTTGTACAGGAATTCGAAATGATTTGAGTAAAGTCGGCGCATGCTCGTGCATTAAGTAAAAAATAACATCGCTGACGTTTTAATGCATTCGTATCGCTTAAGTGTACGTAATCGCGCGGGCGCGCCGGCGGCCGCACCCGTACCGAACGGATCGCGAATAAATTCCGTCACCGCGAGCAACCGCGTACCACGTAACAACGTGGGCATTAATTACGACAGCATTACGTGTACGACATCCTGCAAAAAAAAGCGAGGAGGTGCGATATAAAACAAAATTTAAATACAGTGGTAGAGGAAGAGAGAGAGAATGATGTGGGAGTGGAGGTGGAGTTAACGAAAGACGTGTAATTTAGAGTCAAATTTAATTCTTTTTCTTCTTATCTCTGAAGCTCGGCGATTATAATGGATATCTTCAATTTTGACGCCGCAGCATGAAAGAGGGATTCTGCACTGGGGTTAAACCAGTACCGTAAATTTCTTAGCCATGAGCTCGTTCGTCTACCTAGTATTCTTCCTCCCTATTAATCCATACTCAACTATTTCTTTGTATGAGTTATGGGCTAACACTTGTTCTCGATTTCACCACATGTTAAATGACAATGAGGTAGTAAAGTGTGTTCGCCCAGAATACATCCGGCTCTCTCATGTACGACAGCCGGAACACGGTGATGCTGTTATGGTGGCATATTGACATTGATCATGTACGCCGAGTGTTGCTACATAATTACTGATCCACAGATAACATCCGTGATGGTGACACTTAACATTTTATAACGCGAAGGTTTTTAGGTTTATACCGATCCATTCTGATTTGTTACCACTCCTACCTAATTAAGCAATATGCCTCAACAGTGGTGCTACCTTCCGAATGGGAGTTGATATTGGAAGTCGGAGTATTCCGGAAGAGCTGCATCTACAACCTTAATGTGTCACTTAACAAGAAGTAAAAATGAACCCATAATGAATAAATTACTTTATCGCTTCGTCAATTAATACCTTGTAATAAAGGTTCAGTCTGTACTCCATTGTTTATGGTCGCGTAAAGATTCTCCGCGATATAAAGGCGTGTCGCGGTAGACGTTTTGCAAATGGCGGCATAATATGCGACGTATAACTGATGGGTGCATTACGGTGAGCTATGACGTCATTTTAATGCCGAAAAACAATGTTTTGTCGATAAATTGTTATGAACATTAATCATTCTGTATAAATTACTTCGAGTCTAGCTTGAGAAATAAAGTTAAATCAATTTTTATATTCTAAATTAGCTAAAAATGGTAGATTATTTTTGTTTTCTGTTGTCAACAGTTGCATTTATTTCACGTTCAGTGTTATATTTGTTAAGATCGTTTTGCTTTTTAATGTTTTTGATTTATGTTTTTTATATCTCTGTAAATTCTTAGGGAGAGCGTGCTGCTGAGGAGTTTGATGCGGCGTTTCTTCTTATCAGCTAGGGCATACAGGAAGCGACAAACGGTGAGCGAAGAGTGTTGTATAGGTTTTTTGGCGACAAAAAGTTCTATATAGTAGCTAATTTTTAATAAATAAATTAAGTAAATTCGACTTTGTTTTAACTGCAATCTCGTTATATCTAGACATCACTGAACAACTGATGTGCTGTGTGAAAAAAAAATGTGTTGATTAAAACTAATTATCATAACAAGTTAAACTTGCATTTGATCAAAGGGTAAACTGAAAACTTGGAAGAGTGTAATCTAATTACCCCCGAAGCGGTCTAGATGCCCGCAATATAATTAAATGCAAATAAAAGCCCTCAACGAGTCGGCCGCTGATCCTTTTGCTTCGTTTCCTTGAAAGATTTCATTAAAAATGCAATCCCTAAAGTGTTTCTTCACCCTTTCTTCAAAAGGAGCAAGTCAGGTGTGAAATTAGGTGAGTGTCTGCACTTGCCAGCTCTAATTATTGAATTAATTCGGTTCCCTTTAGGTCGGGAGACGTGAATTAGTGTTACCTTTGAACGTGTTGTCGGTTCGTTGGTCGTTTTTAGAAGTGGTAACACAGTGATCAGTATTTATGAAAGTCCTCATAGTATTTTTTCTTAAGTGCTTGCCGTATTAATATTTAAGAAGGTTTGATTTATTTTCACGTACATATTATAATAAGGTTAAGCTGTTGTTAGATTTTTCAGATATTCATTGTAATATTACGATATGGGTTTGTCCCGCCGTTTTTTTTTTACAACTAGAGCACATATGAGGCAGAGGAAGGTGAACGAAACAGGATGCTGTCTACTAATTGTGACTTTAAATGTTCTGCTTGATTTTGAACATTAGCTACAGTAAACAGTAGAAACAAAACACACTAGAGTTTATGTAAAAGTGCAAAAAAACATTTTTGTCCATTATTCTTGAATTTATAAAAATAATTGTGTTTAAATTTTATTACAGTCTGTCAATAAAAGAGTTATCTGTAATGTATGAAATCATAAAAACAACAAAATTAGCAGAATAATATCTAAAAATTGTTTTAATTTCTTGGCATGTATATGTCAACTGGAAATTTAAATTTACGATACAAAAATTGTATAAACCATTACAATGTTTTTCCTAATGATCTATCTGTTTAAAATAAAACATTTGGGTGTAGACGAAAAGCGTATAAAACATTTAATGTCAAGGATAATAAACTCGTTGAAATTAGAAACAAAATGGCGACTCAATTTGAATTTGGAACAGGACGTCTCCAATTAAGCACGCGTCGCGGATGACGGATGGCGCCCTCCCGCGGGAACAGGCTCGCCGCCGAGCAGGAAGATGGCTGACAAACTGTTGGAAATGTTCTAGAATTATTGCAAATTGTATTCTCTGGATATTGTTAATATTATGTGTTACAAACAATGGTGGTACTGTTGTGACATTATTGATTATTGTTATACAGTGAGTATTGAAAAATAAATATATAAATAGTTACAAGTGGGAGAGCGGATTGTGTCGGTAGATACGTAAAAGGTTAGCTTATTTATCAACAGTTAGATAAAACTTAACCTCATTTTTGTATAATATTAACTATTTGGGAGAGAAACTAATTTTGGTGGCATATGCAAAAATGCGGATAAAATAATAAACCTTTGAAAATAGTGAGAAAATTATAATTTAGGAATATTATCCTGTCATTCATTAGTTGAACCTGTTTAATTTCACAACATATTCATAAAATAAAGAGCAGCGCTGTGGCGCTTCTCACAGTTTTAGCATGCAACCAGGGGAGCGATATCGCGCTTCACTGCTTTTAAACGTTTAAGTAATAATGTGACAAAGCTTCAGCTCTTACGTTTGACTGTCTCAACACAAGAGTGTCTTTATCGCGGCAGATTAAAGTTAAAAGTGACTTGCTAAGCGGGTTGAGCAAAACCTTTCCACTATTCAAATTCTACGTCTATGTGACTCCCTATCTTACAAGACATGGTCAGATAAATAATCTCCATTGATATTAAATCAATTCAAACTCAAAGATAATTAATACGTTTTGTGTCGTATTAAATGATATTAAGAAAAATTTGTGAATAAAAATATTGCACAATCAAAATACACTACAAAGTTGTAAGTATAAAAGATCGTAGCGACCATTTTCCCTATCAAGTACTACACAAAGGAAGTTAAGTAAAATTGAGATATGAAACGAGCTCCAAGCACTCCACCAATTTATTGCCGACAAGACTTAATATAAAACGGGCTCGGAGAATTGTTAATTTCTCTGTACTGCACATTTTTGATTACGTCTGTTGCAGTAACATTATTTTTCGTGCACAAAGAGATAAATTGCTTAGCGGTTTAAATTCTACATAAATTAATAAGATTGCCAGTAACGAACATGTGCTAAATATAGCTAAAGATGAAAGGGTTAAGTGGCGTTCCTTGGGGAAGGCCTGCTATCAACATTTATATTGCTATCAACTATTATCTTATTTTAAATTCACACACACATGCACACATATATTCTAATCAATCTTCAACTAACACAGTCTTCTTTAGGCGCACACCATCGACATTACATTTGCAAATTGTCAACCATCATTTGATTCAAGATTTCGTATCTAACGATGTATGTTACTTTTAACTCAAAACATTTTGATAATGAGATCGACCTTTTTTGCATCGGTTATGGGATAACACTCGACTTCAAATTCCCGTTGATGTTATAACAAACGTCTTCGCCCAAAATACATCTAGCTCTCACATGTATGTCTGCCGAAATATATTCATTCTGTTTTAACGGCAGATAACATCACTCTATTTTCTTTTTACACACCCTTGGATAATAGTGACTTTAGTTTCAAGAAACAAATCGTCTCGTTTATTAGGTAATAAATTTTTATCTTTCGCCACAGATTGAATAACGGTAGACAAAACCAAAAGACCTGTAATAGTAGTTTCTGGAAGAAGCAAAAAAAAAAAAACAAACAAAATACTATAAGGTTGAAAGTAAATGCAAAAGTTGCATTTACTTTCAACCTTATATTTAGTATTATAACTCGTTCCGTGACTTATCCCACAGCGCAATCCTTTAAAGGCGTCCCGCGTTCACCGTAAACCGGGGAGATGGTGCCGGCGTAAAATATTTTAATTATATTTTATCACCTCTAAAACCGTGTAAATGAAAAACTGGTTTTGTTATTTTATGCAATCGTAAAAAAACTTGTCCCCCGCTCGCGAGTCCGAATGCAGCGCAGGAAACTTTTAATGGGTTTGCATTGTCTGAGTTTCATTACGGGTTGTTTTTTTTTTTTATTACTACACCCGCTCATCTAACTTATCTTTGAAGTTATTGCCTTGCTCTATTTTTTTTTTGAGGATTTTCTTAATTTTAAATTGTGCATATTATAGTTCAATCATATATGATAACACAATTCCTGTTAACACGTTCCCCGCCACATAGGACGTATACGCCCCACGCTAAAATTACCTATAATAAAGTTTTGACCGTGTTATCTAAAATAATAACGTTAAGCTTAAAATAATTACATACGACTTTGATGAAAATGAAGGTAATAATAATAATAAGAATGAAGGATTGACAAATTGTATTATGTATACGCCTCAGTGGACCGCAAGGGAATGTATTCAAAGAACGCTCTGGCAGGGAATTTGTTAACCCGGTATAGTGAAGTAGTTTACCACTAACCTGACTAACTACCACCCTGAATGGTCAATATGCCAACATAACAACCACAACGCTGTGTTCCAACAATCCTATATTTCAGAGTTAGAATTGACCAGACACTCATTGTCACTAAAATCGTGTGACATTAAGGTCAATTGTTAGCTTATTATTAATAAAATCTTAGGTTAAATATAATATCTGCATAAATACACCATGATTGAATTTGTGAATTAAGAATTAATGAATAGATTCCCATCAGAAACTACGATAACATAACGTAAAAGGAACATCGGGGGCCAAAGAGTAATGACCGCTTGTTCGAAAAATGTCTTAATATACATGTATCTACAATGGGATGATAAAACCGCCACAGTAAGTATTTTATGAGTGGATTTCATTGCCACAGTATCAATTATTATCATCAACGGTCCAAATAAAAAAGGTTTGTAATATATTTTTTTTAATATGTCGATAATTATTATGTTATATTGTCACGTATGCCATCATAACATACTTTCTGTGTTCTTGTATTTATAAATGTTAGAAGCAGTGAACTTTTTGCGGACGCGCTTTACCTTCTACGGCCCCATTGCCACTTGAACCAAAATTGGCGTGTATAATCATGAATTTAACTCATTTATATGGCGTAACCTAATTGGGTATGAAAAGTTTAATTAAAAAAAAATGTGATTATTTTACCACCGATAGATTCAGAAAATAAATTTTATTATAGTGTTTACATGAACGAATGCTTCAATTATCAGGTAGGTGCCAGTATGCGGAAAATATATTCATACCATTCCCGTCGATAGCGTGTTAACATCATGCGGTATAGAGGACAAGTGTTAGTCAATAGATAAGAAAAGAATAGAATTAGTCTTTATTTCATAACAAGAACAAAATAAAATACACAAGAAACAAAATAAAAAGAAAGCAACTGTTACAAATAGAGCGAAGTAAAAGAATACGTTAGCAGTGCAGAAGGCTGTTTTACTGCTGAAAGCAGTCTCTTCCAGACAACCTTAACAATTTCAAAAAACCTTAAAAAAATCGTTTTACTTAAAA
The DNA here is from genome assembly GCA_018245475.1 of Pharmacophagus antenor. Taxonomy (NCBI): domain Eukaryota; kingdom Metazoa; phylum Arthropoda; class Insecta; order Lepidoptera; family Papilionidae; genus Pharmacophagus; species Pharmacophagus antenor. The sequence goes on from DWQX01005705.1 coordinate 8,483, forward strand.
ATGATTTTTTAAGTGCCAATCTGTTGCACATCTCTATGTGTATACTTAACGTCTTGACCGTCCACACCGATCTTCCCTGATGAGGTAAGATAAGTCCCAGACGGGATCGAAGTGTAGTTTTTCTTTCTTTATTTATTGAACCGACAGACAGACAAATGTGGACAATCGTATAATTAGGGCTGTGGGTTCTTTTCGAGATAGTAGACAGTTAGGGATGGAAAGAGTTTCAATTGTTTTCTCTTAACATCGTAGCCTATTGCAATTTCGTAGCAACTTTCGGTTTAGCCTTGTGAAACTATCGGCTACGTCGCATTTTGTTTTCCTGTATATATTTTAATTATTAAAATTGATTGAATCGTCGATTTTATTTATTATTTATTTATAATTATTGAGTTGTTCCTAATTTAATAGTTTTGCTTACGTGTATACGATTTTGTTTCTTACGCCTACAATTATAAGGAATTAAATGATATTTTTTTATTATTATATGAAGATATCATATTAGATGAGAAATAAAATGACAGTATTTAGTAATCATTATATTAAGCAAAGAAAGCTTTATACCGAGAGATTTGCTATATTACTTTTGTAATTGACTTATCCCCAAAAATAAAAGAAGAAAGGAGGCCACTGTGTAATATAGTAAGAAGTCAATATAATAAACGCGTAACATGTATTTATATCAAGATCCTGACAAACCTATTGTGCTTACAAGAACAGGCAACACAAATATATCCCTTGACGATAGCCCCTTGAATTATGCATTCGCAAACGTCCAAACCACAAGACCTCTAAACACGATGACCAACCAAGCGGTCACTCAAATGGACCTTCACCCGCAAAACCCTTTGCCGGACGATATTTATGGGAGTTCGAGCAAATTTTGCGTGCCGGGGGAACTAAAACTTCGAACTTTCGACTTTGAATTATATTACAATAAGCATAAAGTTGATTATTCCAGTGTAATGCAAATCACAAAGTGGCTTCAACGTCTTTTGAGGTGTAAATGAGATGTGATTTTGATACAGGAATACTGTATATTATTAGACGCCGTAAGTAAAATCCGTTTCACACTTAAGAGCTACAAGTTTTTATGTGTTTACATCAATTTTTATGTTTTTTTTTTTTACATTAAAAGCCCATAGAAAATCCCAAATACTGTTTAAATTGCTCATTTGGATCGGGCTCGAAGGACCACTGTTAATTATAGGACCGTCGTGAAATAACACTGGCAATGGTTATATTTATTTTAATATGCGGTTATGAATATAATAAGAAAAAACATACAGAGGACGAAATGGGAAACAGATATTAGTAAAAATCGCAAAATAAATTCTATTACCATTGAACTACACTCAAATTGCATTTTTATTAAAGAAAACATAAATTATTTAACGAACAATACATGCAAACAAATTAAATTTTAAAAATATGTTTCCATCGGTATAAAATAAAGTTCTATATTAATAAGTTATTTACGTAATTTCCTCTCCATTTCCAGTAAAACAATATTGGATCGTTATCGTGATGGATCGAAGGGCACTGTAGCTGTTAACGCAGACGTATTTTCACGAATCTTTTCTTCTTCCTTTTCTTAAAGAGAATTATTAGCGAATAGCGTCATAATATTTAACGCTTCCTAAAGCTATATGCCTCAAATACTCAATCTCCTATAACGCCATAGGTCGTAAAGATCCGCGACGTGAAACACCTGCTTTGAATAAGCAATCGATTTCCCGTACACCACTCATAAAAGCCAAATCCGTTTTCCGATAGCGCCGGCCATTTATATATCACGCTTTAGGTTGTGCATTTGGGATGATATAATGTAAATCTTATTAAATTTTATTAGTACCTACGGACACAGTTCTTCATTGGCGGTAGATCTGTGTTGGTTGTAATCCAGGTTCGACTACCTTTTTTTTTTATAAGAAGAGAAGGCAAAAGAATGAGCGGTTCACCTGATGGAAAGTGATCACCGTCGCTCGTAGACAGCCGGAACACTCGGTGAGTCGTAACTGCGTTACTTACGTGGCGCAGTAATTTATCACATATCTTTTAACGTGGTGGTCCCCGATTCAATCCCCGAGCCACATGAGTAGGGTTTTTCGAACCCGCTTGGCTAGCTACCACCCTTTTTATTATTCTGCCGCCATAACCGCAATGCTGTGCTCCAGTACTCAAATCCAACAGCAAGTTCAACAGTGTGTTCTCTTACAAGGATTTAAGGTCTATAATAATTGATGATTTAGAATATGGCAACAGAATTCAGGCTTCTTAGAGCGTCGATAATTCTAGTCAGCGACATGTTCTTCACTGTGGTTTTTTTTGTTTTAGCTTTTTGATTAAAAAAGAAAAATAAATTGCGTTGCTCATTTCTGCCACTAGTTTAAGAAAAAACTGCATACTTACTTACTTAGACAATACGGTCTACAACAAGACACAGCTCTTCCACCAAAATTATTGGAATTAATATAATGATTAATTCCCCATTACAGTTACGTATTTGTTCATTTTAAAGTATCGCAGAAGCAATCTTTACGTATAAAATGACGGCTTACGTAGTGAGAAATAAAATAGAGACGCGCGGATGTAGCAGTAAAGTTTTTATTGCGAAATGTAAATTTATTAAAGCATGGCGCTTTATCTTGCACGATTTGCAACGCCCGTGCGTTCTGTGCGAGTGCAAGAAGAATCCGGCGTGGTTATTGTGATAGAAGAAAGAAACATTGATTTAGCACAGGAAAGAAAAAGATAGGCGGGCAATAAGAAAAAAAAAATAGTAACTATTAATAATTGCCTGAAACGTAAACAGAAAATAACATATTTATTTTTTTTATTTTATCAGTAATGGTGTAAAGCTTAACCAGCATTTTGACTTGATGTAAAGTAACAATGAGATCGAAGACGGAGAAGCGTGTTTGCCTAGAATACATCTGTCTGTCTCATGTATGACTGCCGGAACACAGCAATGCTGAGTCTATGTAATGTGAAAAAATCCAGTAGACTGTTTCGTTAATTTACGTCTAGTAACATAGGGGTTCCTGGTTGGAATATGAAATTACTTTAATAGTTGAGTTTTGATGAGAGATAGAATTTTTCAAATGCAACTGGCTACTCGGTACATATTTTACATCATCTAAATTAAAAATAATAATGGTAAATAAGCACACAGGAAATAATCTCAAAATCGGTTTAGAATTTTTATTCCGTCACACGCAATCAGATAAAAAATATGTTATTCGTAAATACTGGCCAATTGATCAACAGCGGCCGAACAAAGAGTTCTGTTTCGGTTCTTTTTATAAAATAAAAGCGTCATGCCAGTTGCATGAAGGAAACAATGCAGCCAATTTAATCTGGAGCAGCCTCTTGAATTAGCCGATGTCTTCGGGCTTTTTATTTCCTCAATCAAAAGTCCAAGTGACGTCGAGTGGGACGGAACGACCTAATGAATTCTCTACTCTTAGCTCGCTCACGATGCTAGCGCAAAAGGTTCCAAGTGAACCTTTTTTTTTTTACGTATATTGACTTTGCTAAAAAAAACCCTTACAAATATTTTATCTTTATTTCTAAATTACTTTTTTGTAGGATTTTTCGTCTCCAGTTTTTTATTCACTTAAAGTTAGGGTAACCTACTATAAAAACCAAAAGAGGAACTAGATTATTTTTTAATCGTTTAACGGTTTTTAACAATATACAAATAGTTCGTTTTTATTTTAATTTTTTTTTTGATAAATGGAGTTTTACGTTGACAATTAATTTTTCGTGTTTTCAACTTTATGTCAAAAAAAAGCGAAAGTCTAGATCCTGTAAATGGATTGACTGGAAGAGCTAACTGGTAAGTACTTAGACTGTTATATTTATAAATGATATTACTTAAATGACGTTGTAAAATTATGTTGGTGTAGGTTAGTGGAAAATCCGGGTCATGGATGCCATGATCCGCGACGAGAAGGTCTGGAGGGCTGTGTCTTCCTTCGCCGAGGGGGTCATGACCCGCAAGGAGGGCGAGGAGCGGGATCGGGAGGCCAACTCCCTGAACCC
>DWQX01005706.1:0-12528 GCA_018245475.1 Pharmacophagus antenor
CTAAAGGCCTTAGAAACTTGCATAGAGATTCGTATTAAATGTTTGAAAGCATTTATTGTCTTGGCTGTTATTATTGTTAATCTCGTTAAAGCTACTGGCTGAACTTTTAATTTGGAACCCACGTGGAGCAGTGGGTAACCGCCTGTTTTGTAACAAACAGTTCTCTGGTGTGATTCGAAATGGAGTTTGGTTGGTGAAAGGGTTTTCGGAATACGTCTAGCTACGTCCTGCATATTGTCAATCTGCCGGCGTAACAGTAGTGCAACATTTCGACTGTCATATTATTAAAGTCGGATTATACTTGGCAGAGACACTAATTCATCTGCAGACTAAATGTCATTAAACATCATATGAAATTAAGACCAAATGTTAAGGCTATTTTAGATAAATTAAAGAAATAAAACCTTTAACAATTGTTTTTGACAATACGTTTACAAGCAAATTTTTATTCGCGTCAATTATTAAAGACCGGTATAAACGAGACCTTTCATCGATAACGCCACGTAACGAAATGATACTCGGCAAAGTGAGCTAACCAGGAATCGTTCAGGAATCAATTAATCATGCTATTGAGTCACTATGTCTCGGACGCGGTGCTTTTGAGTAGTGTATCATACTTATGGCTTTAATGTCTTAATGTTCTCGAAGGCTTTTTTACAACGACACAACTGTACGAGGAGTACGATCACAATGATGATGGAATGTGTCCATATGTGCTGCTAATAAGGATATTAATACACCACCGCATTGCAGTCGTAGTTTTTATAATCATCAAAAAAAATTAAGGGAATTCGCTTGAGATGTGTTAATGCAACCACCATATAGACCTGACCGTGCAGTCTCAAATTTTTAACCAATTCATTGTCTTCAATGAATTCTTTGTGTATATCATATGACTAATTATATAACTGGAGCAGTCTTATTATTGCCAAAAATTAACGTTTATATTTCGTCACTCCTATTGACAATAAAAAGCACTACTAAAGTATAAGCTGTATTCTTACTTATATTCTGAAATGAAACAAATGTAACAAGTGTCTTAGACATCCAAAAGGTCGAGTGAAGTTTATTCCATTAAGAATATCTCGGCGAATGAGTTGGACATTACTATCGCTTCAGCTCAAGAGCAGGTACTCTACACGGTGGTCACGTATTAAGTATTATTGGGAAATACCCCTTAACTACTATAAGCAGGTCATCATAACGTTAGTAAAGCACTACAATATTAAATGTCTCAAGATCTAATGCAAGGACTAAACATGCGTATTATGTGCCATTAATGCCTCTCTGTCGTCGTGAGTAATTAACAGAGAAGCCATTTCGCCACAATAGACATAACCGAGGCGCATTACGCAGGAATCTAAACTAACTAAACGCGAACACCGTAGAAATATAGCTAAGTGATTAATGTATACATTCGGTTATACAGAACATTTCAATGAATACATTACAAAAGCAATAACATTGTTTCAATATATTTTTTTTTTAATTAAACGACAGGCGAGAATATTTAGAAAACCGTTATGATATGCGTCATCCATTTCAAGTCATGAAAGAATAGTTTTGATATTATAACATTATTTGATTGAGAATTATTTACATTTTATACTCTTTTTTTTAATTATGACTCAGTAAATATTCATACATTAACCTTAATACTCCCCCCGCCAAAACTAGAAAAGGGTTAGTAATTTTTAACTTTCGATTCTGACATGTAGTAAGCCATATAACGGAATAAACAGACGAACATAGATATATAGAAACGATCCTAGATAGCGGTGGCTTAAAAATGTAGTCGCAAGAGTTCTTAATGCAAAAATGAAATGAGTTATAATAGCTTTTACACTAAAGTGTACTTAAGCTGATGCTCGGTGCTGGTTAGTAATGTTTATGTCGGCGGTTGGCAGTGGGCTTTTAAGTAATACAAAGCCGCTGGCGGCGGCTGCAGCGCGCCTCCCGGGAGACGAGGCGCACTCGTATCGCATCTGTTGTGCGTTGCGTCATATAATGAAATTTATTAAGATTTTACTACGCGAATGTATTTTTATTAAAATCCTTCATTCGTTCTATTACATGTACAATTTATTTATGAATTTCTCAGCCTCTGTGATATAGTGGTATACCGCTTTTAATGAAGGCGTTTTGGGTTCGATTGGCGGTCACACGTGTAGTCTGGATGGTAATTAAGTTTTTCAAATCAGCCTGGCTAGCTACAACTCTCAATTTTAATCTGCCGCCAAACATTGCTGTGTTCCGACAATCTTAGCTACTGAACGAATTAGCCAGTAAAATCATCAAAGAAATGAATTTATTTAAAAAGCGAAATAAATAATTACTGAGTTTCTATTTTGATTTCCAATCATTATAATTATATTTATAAATGACATATTTATATACAAATTATGAGTATCTCTTGCGCCATTTTTGTAGAAAATATTTTTCACTAATACATATTCGAATTTTTCCGTTGAAGCTTGTAGCTTTTGAATAGGTGGCCGGTTTATTGACGGTTATTCTAAACTCCCTCTGAATTTGAAAAGGTCGTTAAGCCGTTCGCGATCGCTATTTAGATAAGAGAAAACTGAAATTCCTTTTTTTTCTACTTATCTTTTAATAGACAACGTGAATAGGGTCGTAGTGTTTTTTAAGGTTCTATCTTTTGAAGGTTCGTGTTTGTAAACATTTATATAGCTATTTTTTATTATATATATGCATATACACACATTTTACAAAATCTGAAATGTAGTATGATGTATGTATAAAAACTTTCAAATTTACTTTTTTTACATATTTTATGAATTTTCTATTCAATTTTCTATGTACGCTTAAATTTTTATGTGATTAACTATGATTATTACTTTTACCTGTTAATGCATTATTTTGAATTTGGTGGGTGACTGTATTTTTTCTTAATCATAAAGTGAATCAGACTTTCATAGTGTTAAACACAGCCAGTTTCAGTGAAACTTTTTTTCCTATGGAAACTTCTACACTCTACGTTTTATCCAAGGGTCAAAGGTCCGTATAAAGATAACAACGGCCCACATAGATCCTTCTTTAAATTATCAATTAACTCAAAGCCTTGTTGCCTTTTCTGTTCTGTTATTCATTCATTCCACTTACACGAGCGTTTATGCTATCAAATTCAAACTTAAGCTCAAATTTTCTTATTAAATATGATCTGTTAAATAACTTTTAATCTTCAATCGTTTAATTACCGTCAAGTCGCAGCGTGCCCTCCTATGTGAAGAACTGAAGAACCTCAGTGGGTAGTGATCGTACTTCATTGTTAGCCTGTGTCAATCCACTGCTGGACATGGCCTTCCCCAACGTCTTCCATCATATGCGGTTCTCTGCTTCCCTCATCCAGCCGCTTCCCGCCTTCCTGACTAAATCGTCAGTCCATCTGGTGGGAGAGCGTCCTACAGTCCTTCGCCTTATGCGCGGCCTCCACTCCAAGACTTTCCTCCCCCATCTGCCATCGGTGACTCGGGAGATGTGGCCGGCCCACGGCCACTTCAACTTGCTGACTTTAAAAGCTATATCGACCACTTTTGTTCTCCGTCGATTTTCTTCGTTTCGGATCTTCGTTTCTTCCATCGCGCGCTGAGGGACCTTAATTCGGTGGACTAGCCCAGCGGTCAAAGTCCAAGTTTCCGCTCCGTAGGTGATAACAGGGAAGACGCAATGGCTGAAGACTTTAGTCTTCAGACATTGGGGAATTTGCAAGGTGAGGATGTGCCGGAGTTTTCCAAATTAGATCATAGTTACAAATCAAGAAATACATTGCCATGTGTCAGCAACGCATTTGCAACGGCCCAAGTGTTGCCGGCTGTCTACAAGCGATGATGATCACTGTCCATCAAGTAAACCGCTCGATGTTTTGCTTCTCCTCCAAAAAAAATACAGCCTCTATGAGTATTGCATCAGTCAATATCACGCTATATAATATAAGTCAAATAAATGAAGTCTTTACGGTTGCATAGTGATTTATTTGCCGATTTTAATATTACTTTTGCCTCTATAAACCTAACCGCACTTAACTAGTTTTCCACCACTTCACTCCGTACATAAACTATTTTTTTTTGTTACAATTTTATTTTTCAGTTAGCATTGTAAATACTGCCGATTCGCGTTTTAATCTTTTTCTGAAAAAAGTAAAAGTATTTTTATTTTCTGTAATATTTTGAATATGCTAATTAAAAAAAATACTAGTTTTAATTCTAACAAATCCATTTAACCGTTTCAGTTAAAGCTTTTATTGGGTATTAAAGAAAATATCTCACTAACGTAAACTGAAACCTCAGTGTTCCGATGATATCTTAAACAACTGAATCATTCACCAATAAATACATGTTATATAAAAGATCAAAGGAAGAAATTAACAGTGGTCCAATGTAATTAAGTCCGCTGCCTCCACAAGCGATAAAACCTTTCGCCAAGAGCAATGGAAACTCAGTTTATTATGAGCGTACAAACGGCACCGTTAAAGAGACAAGATTATTAATTGGATCGCCGAATTAGGTATTGACCTTAAAAGAATTATTGTCTACTGACGAAGAGTAGTTATAAATATCTTTATATTTAAGGAACGTCTATATTAACTTTGTACACAGGTATATGCAATGGATAAGAGCACTGGTGTTAGTTCCCCACTAGTTTCATTAGACATCTATGTCCGATCACTGATAGAGTTCACTAATTCGTAAATTAAAACAACAAAATAATTGTATTATCCCTCATTGTATTGACGGTGATAACCAAAAGGTCGTTCTAAGCTAGGAGTTGACATAAAACACGGGCGAACGTAAAGGCTTAAAAACCTATTCGTAAACAACCGTTGTATATTATTCTAGATTACGATATTATTTTTACACATATTAACTCAATTACACAATTATCACTAAATAATAACGTTCAAACATTGTTTCTGATTGAAGGGCGCTGTGGTAAGTGAGGTTGTGGTATAATGAGAGTTGCGTCGACTGTGTCCCGCGCTGACGAGGGCAGTGAGCTGCTGCGTGAACTAGCGCTGCATTTGTACACATACTCACACATACTCGTAATACTATTTGTATAAGGTATATAAGAAAAGTAGACTAAATGCCGCGGTAACATGAGTTGTACCTTCTGGTGAAGCCATAAGAAAAATATTCTATATTTGTCAATTTTCATCAATCGACACGACGTTTTCTTTAATCTAATTTTACTAATCCACATAAGTAATGTTAATTCAGATTGATAGACATACTATTAAATTTATACTTATAAAACGAAAAAATAGCATATTTTTATTTAATAACTACTATACACGAATGAAAACAGAGTAGTAAAGAATATTCATGTAAGCCAGTTTTTAAATTATTTATAATAAAAATAATTTTCCAAATTATATAAAGCAACCTCGCTAGACAAATGCTAATGAGATAAAAATAATTATGTTGTACGTTTTAATTATACTTAATTAAGTCGCTAAAGCACTAAAGCTCGGATAAAATAATTTGTTTGACAACGTTACGACGGCTTCAACGAGTAGACCACCAAAGAGTTTTTTTATATTTTCCAAATTTATACTGAAAATAACTTATTGTAATTACGACAAATTATGCAAATATAATTTAATTGTTGGCCTTTTTAACAATAAATGAAAATGTATTTATTTAATAAAAAAAAGTTTTACTTCCCTTAAAGGTCTAAGATTACAAGAGCTCATGCTTAGTTACTAGTTATAGCGATTTTAAATTAGGCTTATAAAGTTGTGATCTTAGAATCGGTAACAATACGATGATTAAAAACTAAGAACAGTAGGTTCACAATACTCGTATTCAGCGGCACTTAAAGTAAAATGTTTTCATATAAATGATGGTACAAATATAATAGGGTCAGAATTTTTCAAAATTAGATATTAAAATTAATTTAAAATAAAAAAATAAAAGTGAAAGTGTGTGTGCGGTGTTTAATAAAAAATGAAAATTTCAGTTTGTGAATAAACCACTGATCGCTCCCATGTTATTTGAACTGAAAGTTTAATATCCCACTTCCTTCTGGAAACTTCGTCGACTAGCTCCATTGGGACGTCGTTATTGGCTTTACTATAATTTTGCTAAACAAGTATTAAACTGTACATTCTATAAATGTGACTTTCTTTGACAATGTTCGCACTGAATATTAGTGTTGCCAGTGAAACGTTACAGAGTTGCAGTCTGAAGGGGTTTTATCTATACATAAAATAAAACTGTAAATCAGCCGAACTTGTACATTCAATTATTTTTTTAAATTTTTAACTGAAATGCACTTTCTTCAGGAAATAGAAGCGTAAACATTTTTTATTTTCTGTCTGTCCCTTTGACCACGATTCAACTTTCGGGCTGGTATGGTATGAAGTCTCATTATCAAATGTCTTAATTTGACGAGTACAAAAGACATGATAATGGAATTTTCGCATAACATTACTTATTGTGTCGCTTATCATTAGATTTACTATTCAGTAAATCTAATAATTTATAATGTAATAGGCTTGTTACCCTGATTTTTATACAGCATCAGTCTAATCTATTCATCTTAATACTATGTACATCTCTTTAGTAAAGAAATAGTACAGTAAATATAATTTTACTAACCACATCACCTGAACTAGTTGATTATAAAAATAAAGATTGTAGTGATAATCTAATACTTAAGAATAAACGGCAATAGTCATAAAAAGGTAAGATACTTGGATAGTCTGGTCCAGATGCTCAAGGGGCACGGGGGATTCTCCACACACTTGCATAGGGTCAAGTGTAAAGGGAATCCCGCGTGCACATCGATCCCAGGGTGGACCAAACCATGTCCCACTTGATCACCTGCTGTCCCGTGTACGGAAGAGATCGAATGGAAAGTGAGTTAAGAAAGAAGATAGAGGAAGCAAACATCGCGCTGTTAATGAGCGAAGACGACAGCCGAGGCACTTTCATAAAATTTTGTAAAATAGTAATAGGAAATACCATAATACCGTAAAAATTAGAAAATAAGAGAAAGAGACGGAAGTGGTAGTAAATAAAATAAAGAAAAACATAAATAATGTAAAGGAGAGTATCAAAAATAAAAAGTTAAAATGGATAATGTTAGAATAATTACAGTAAGGTAATTTGTTAAAAAATAAAATGGTTGTTTTCCTTTTTTTTAAGCGCGATGTATGAAAGAAGGAAATGGGATAAGGTATGAAAAAGAAGACATGTGAGCGAGAAAATTAGTATGAATATGAAAGAAGAAGAAAGGAAAGCATGACTAAAAATTAAGAAATTAATGACATGATAAGATTAGGCCCTGTCATAACGCAACACCAGTGAGAGTTATAAAAAAAAATGCTTGGAAAAGTATACTACAAAAGCTTTTTATCTTAGTTATGAGTACATCAATAAGTATAGGTTCTTTGTACTCTGTAACAGTTACAATTCAAATATTTACCGTGCGTATTATTTGTGTCTGGCAACTCATATCCCGTAGCACTAACTAAACGTCTATTACCGTAATCACTTGCCATTGTGCCGACGAGATAACATTCTCGCTTTACATCAGCGCCGCGTAATTGGATCTTAAAATTGAAGTATAAATATTTGGCATCACTCATCGCACGTTGTTATGCTTACGTATTTCATCTAACTTGCAATTTTAAAATTATGAAAAATAAAACTTAGATGGCGGTAAATACAAGTTCCAAATATAATATTAAGCCTCATTTTTGAAATACCAGACTGAAAAAAAATGTATATAGAGATTTATAGTTCAGCGTCACAGTCTTGACAGGTTCTCCGATGATTTTATTTTATTCCAACTGATTTCTAAAATAACTAGTTACTGAATATAAATTGTATTAAACACCTACTATTTTACTTCTTGAGTTGTCAAATACAAATGCAGTGCTGCAAAAGGTTTAATATATTGTAATTCCGGGCAACGTTCACTTAGGACTAAAACATTTTTTTAACATCAAATAAGTGTTTATAAATATTTTGATGATAATCTCCAATACAATAAAAACTCTTTGAATGTGCTTTTATTTAAAACATACAAGGAACAAAATAAAATGCATTCTAAAACAGGTACAGAAGTTTTATTATTCAAAATCTCGAATCAGTCAATATTAGTAATAGAGAATACAACATATTAAGGCAACATATTTTCAACTTAATCATCTAACATACATCTGTATAGAAATTCAAACACAATATTGATAAATAATAAAAATTCAATCAAAAAAGAGTTCTATTTGTTTGTTATTATGTTTAAAATAAAATCTATATCATAATTTACAAACATTAGTTGCCTCAGTGTCATGAATTAATGTAATACAAAACAAATTATTATTTATAATCTATCAATTATATTAATTGGGCATAATAAACATAGATTTTTTTATTTTAGATAAATCTTATGTCTATATACAAATCATATACTTGCTATAATAAACGTATAATTATATACGTATAATTATAAAAGTATAATTTCGTAATTAGAACTAAAATGCTAATTCACATAAAACTGGTCAAAGAAATAAACTCTTAAAAAAGTAGATTGTTGTCGTTAAAAGTAACTATTGGTCGTTGTAATACGCACGTTACTATTCGTAGTGATGAACATGGCATAAATCTGGTGATTTTATATACAGTCTAACACAATAAAGTGTTTGCTCAAAGGTAGGTGGTAATTGAGAAACACTGTCTACCAGTTTACGTGCTAAATGTTCACTATTGGTTGTTTTAACACTGGATTTACGGACACATTTTCATAGTTTTCTACACGAGTTTGTAGAAATTATGTAAATTACAGTAATTTTATTTTTCTAGTTTTGCAATAAAAAGTTTAAAGCAATGTTGCCAGAATTAAAAAGAAATCCTATTTTTATGATTAATAATAATATAATTTATTAAAAAACAAGACCGAAACGGAAAAACAGCGTGACATATCTACAACTCCAAACAATGTACTTCAATATTTTTTTATGTATCTGGCATTGATATGGTAATAATCCAAACACACATTATAAATGAATTTGACTAATAACATAATTATAATTACTGATTTTAGCTCTTAAGTTTATGATAGTGTGATTTATATAATAAAAAATGTGAAATATTTGTCATTTTAAAAATGTGTCGAGAGATACGAAGGATTGTTAGCAGTGAAGGCCAGATTCACAACTACTGGGTAAGGTAGAACAAATGAGATCTTTTGTAAAAAAAAATTGTGTAGTATAAAACAGTATAAAGGACGGCAACTTTCAATTGAGTAGAATAATATTTAGGGCGCTCGAATTGTTTAAAAAATAAAATTGTTTTAAAAGTAGATGTTCAATTATTAACTGCAAAATTAATTACATTGGAAATTAAATACCACTTAGGTATTAAATGCACCTTCCGCATCTCTAAGTAAGATTGTATAATAATTAACTGAAAAGAACTACTTTTACGTCTAGACAGGTTGGCCGTGCACTGGCATAGTTAACAAAAGACCCAGCATTGTGAATTCGGTCTAATCCACTAAATAGCGGATCTTATGTGTATAAAGATACGAAACTGGCGGAAAGGCAATTGTCAATTTGATATGTATAATTTTTTTTATTTTATTTATTTATTTTTGATAATTGCCCCGTTTTTGGAAATATAGCAGCCGATATATAAACACTAAAATACCACAATCTTATACAATAATCTAAAAAAATTGTGCTATATACATCTTATAAACTAAATATTGATTTGTTATAATACATCATTATTTAATTTCAAACTTACTTAGCTACATTACTGAGGCACGAACAGTGAAATAGCACCAAATTGAAATTTCACCTTAAGTTAGACACAACTGTCACGACTTCTTCTACAACGGACATATCACCTAAGAACGACTCAATTCCTTTAGCTAAATCATTTCAATAATCTTTATAAAAATTATATTAAAAAAATGCATTTTATTACTTAATTTTTGCGTACTATATAAGTGTGCAGATCGTAAATTTTTAAAACTTTTGTTTAATTCATTAGTCCTACATATTACATTATTAATAATAATTGATAATAAATAGAAGAATAATCAATTTGGCAGGAAATGTAACGACCATAAATATCGTTAATTGTGGTCACAACACTATCAACATTGTAAAAAGGGAGAGAACCGTAAATTAAAACTCTTATGCTACGTTTATTTATGTCCAAATGACGGAGAGATCTAATAATTACATTTGCAAAATGGCGTATGACTCTTAATATCATAAATTTTATTATTACTTACGGTACCATTTACTGTTTTCGTAAAATTCGTTGTTATGAAAGTATACACATCAGAAGTTAATTTTTAAGTGATCAATACATGTTGCCACAACCTAATCACAAACATCTACTTTATTGAAGTGTTACTACTAAAAACACATTAATGCACATAATTTTTATAAACGGACGTAAAACAATGTTATTTCTCTTCTTCCTACGCGCGTAATTAAAATGAAAACCTCAAGTTTGATTTTTGTACAATATGAAAGGTTTTCAAGACGTATCTACCTTTTTTCACTGAGATGTTTACAAACTGGCGAGCGTTTCACGTGATGAAAAGTGATCATCGTCGCTCAAAGATAGTTACATTATTTCACTCATATTGCAACATAAACATAAATATTAATCTGCCGCCCATATATTGCTACTTTTTAGGGCTAAGGGTGTTACTACCTAGGGTACTCCCTCTTAGGTCATCAAATAAAAAAAACAGCTCAACCTAAAGCAAAACAAACTGTTTTATAAGAAAATGTGTGAAACAATTTGATGAGATATAAAATGATACTTAAATTCATAATGTACTTGCTCTTTCTATGTAGCTCATATGTTAAGAACTCTTGATGTATCTGCAAAAGTGAAATAATTTTTATAAAACAGTATTTAACGACAATTATGGTATATATCAACTATACGATCTGATAATGTCAACTTTCCCTATTAAAGCAAGTAATGTGAACTACAACTAAGCAATCTAATTAATGATTATAACAATGCTTGAGGAAGATAAAAAGAATCTAAAAAGTCTGTCTTGTCAAAAAGTGTCTTGTCTGGACTTGCTGAATAAGCACGCTTTATTTGTATAAACATCATATTTCAACCAATAATAGTTCATGAAAACATTTAAACCTAAAAGAAAAAAGCTAAGAACGTTCATTTGGTTGAAAATATTTTCATTGAGATTTTTATCAATGAACTACAAAAATTTTACAAAACAAATTTGAATAGCAATTTTTTACATTACGTTATTATTACACACACAAGGTTGAAAAAATATTTATGACAAAAAAACTGACTCAAAGTAAATATAAACTATATTAATAGGTGAAGGAAGGTTAACCGACGTGGATAATTAGTTTCAATAAATGTTAATCGGTAGGCGCAATGACATGATATTATTAGCGTGATGGCTTGATACATTGACGAGGACGAGAAAACCTCTTGTCATCGCAAATATAAAAGAATGAGTGATTGAAGAAAGAGGATATAGGGCGAATACTAACACACTATGGTAGGAAATAGTATAAATACCGTGTCCACGTACTGGCGCATCTACCTATTAAGGTAATTTAAATACTGTCTTTGAAATACTATATGATACCTTTTTTCCGATTTTTAATAATATTCTTGTATTGTACAGTAATATTAAGTACGTTTTCTCAAAATTTCACTTTTTCATACTTCATTAACCTTCGTCCGGTAGATGTGAGTTAAGCTCACGATTTTACCAGCAGATAGTGTGTTAAGGATGTTATAAATGTGTATGTATGTGTGTGAATGTTACAAGTCTGTGTAAGCTATTGGTTACTGAAATCCTCTTATTATATGACAGTTATATAACAAGCGGTATTCAGTGAAATTAACTTAGCACTTACGGTGGTGGTTTAGTAGGCATGAGGCGCGGGGGAGGGCGGCGGTGCGCGCGCGGCTGGCTCCGGCTCGGACTCGCACGCGTCCGTAGATGCGGGCGTGGGTGGGGGTGGGCGATTCATCGCGCGATAGTGGCGATACGCGCGGCGCCGACCCGCGCCGCCGCCGCCGCCGCCGCCGCCACCGCCGCCGCTGCCGCCGCCGCTCGCTGTCGCTGGACTAGGCGGCGGGTTGGCGGTAGGACGAGGGTAGCGCTCACACAGGCTCTCCGTTGCACGGTCGTCGAACGAGCTGCAGACGAGCCTGTTAATTTTTTTTTACATTTAACCCTTTGAGTACTCAATTATTTGGAGACTTTTATGCATATATAACGGATTTAATTTGTTGCGATCTGGATTAATATGTAGGAGTAATAAATTTTATTTAGAATATACTTATATTGGTGACATTAATATATTTTTGAAAGAAAATTTCAATTACAAAATGTAAATAAATATGTAATTGAAACAAAATAGAAATATTAATAAAGAACGAGAACGAACTTAAAGTC
The DNA here is from genome assembly GCA_018245475.1 of Pharmacophagus antenor. Lineage (NCBI taxonomy): Eukaryota > Metazoa > Arthropoda > Insecta > Lepidoptera > Papilionidae > Pharmacophagus > Pharmacophagus antenor. Next base: position 12,445 of record DWQX01005706.1, read on the forward strand.
TAAATTATGTACCGTGTGGTATTTTTCAAAACATGTCGTTTTCATCATTTTCACTCTCTAATTCACTGTAATCGCTGTTATCAT
>DWQX01005707.1:0-12527 GCA_018245475.1 Pharmacophagus antenor
CAGGCGGCTTTCCAACTGGTGTGTCGCTCTTCGTCTGGCTGCTCCCCGTCGAGCCTGTCCGGTATGGGAAGCCCTATCCGGCATAGCCTCACGGATCCCAGTGGCACGCAAGCCCCTCCACCACGGCAAGGTTGCGACACGTCGGAGGGGGAATACTTAGATACCTAGACCAGCCATAAGTTCTCGTACAGCGTCCTGCTGGTAAGTCCACGGGGTTTTTTTTAAAGTGTATCGCTGAGAGGTTTCACAACAACATCCAAGACTGCATCTTGATACACTTTGGCTAAAGTTTTCACTACTTTTTCACAATAAGATTTTCACAATAAGTTTTGTGTCTCCTTGATAAGACACGCCCCACTAAACCATCACTGACGCTGGACAATGACCACGTTGTACCTTTCCGACCATTTGAGCAGCTTCTTTAGAACTATGAGCATACACTATCATTTTCCTTATTTTATTAATGATTTTCTTTTTCACGGGAAAAAAGCATATTTCTGTGCCTTTCACCTGCGTATCGCGGCAGAGGGCGTTTTGATCGATCCGCTCTCTAATGTTTGGTTTAGGGCATGTCCTGTATATCAACGATAAGTACCGGACTTCAGGTCCTGTTTTATAATACGCGACAGAGCCCTAGCGAGAGTCTTCATTTCTCACGATAAGATTATTTGCTTCCTAATGGACTTTTAACAAATTCTGGTTTTAGCAGCATTAACATCCTTTGTAGTTCTAGCAGCACGCGGCAGCCCCGATCTTTTCTGGTCTTCGACAGGAAATGTTTTCATATCCGTTGATAGTACAAGTTACGAAAATACGGCTGATAGCAAGCTTTTGAAGCGTTCGGAATATTTCCAACGGCGCCTTACCCTCCAAGGCGATAACTGCAGTCCTATTTTCTTTAACACCCCATTTCATATTGTAATTTGATACACGACAAAATATGCGAAATCGAATCAAGTTTTTAAAATAATAAACGTTTTCCAAATTCAAAATAATTAAAAAGTAGAAAGAAAGAAAAGTTTTTACGCAACACTATTTAAGGCCAGTTATATATTCAAAAACCAGACCCAAAACAAACACAAATGTTCATCACATGACTGTTTGTCATGAGCGTGAGTATAACACGAACAGTGGTGTAAGAGGCATGGTCACTATTATTACACCAACGGTCCGGTCGTGAAATAAACAAGTAAACAAAAAAAAAGAGATAAAAAATTTTAATAATTGAAAGATGATCTGCCCTTTGATGTATGACCCCTCGTATCATTAATTGTTTACGACTCCCCATTCGCAATTAGTGCGTACGTATCCTATAATGATATCGAGATAATCCCCCCACCCGCTCCCGCCTCACCCTCCCAGCCCTCTTCTGTCGAATGAATCAGTGTCTCTAACACAGGTTGTCCGAAAATAATTAGGCGATTTCGTTTCTAAATAACATGATAATTTCTCATCTCTATCGCGCCGTGGAGAATTATTTATGGGTTGTACGTCGAAGTAGAAAAAAGGGGCGACTCTTATGTCATAACAGGCACTTATAATGCTACCAGTGAAGCTGGGGCGTTAAGTTGTGTAACATTGTGTTGGGCGAACTTGTAAGGCAATAATGTGAGCGTCCAAGCGAAAAGGGTCCAGTTCTCGGCATTTAGTTTCCGTGACATAAGCAGTTTTGTAGAGTCACGAAATAAAGTTGATGCTCGACATTTTTTTTTTGTTTCATCACTATGAATCACGTTTCTAAGTAATAGAAACAAACGGTTTCTATGTAACAGAAACAAACGATTAAAAGTTTGTTTTTTTTTAATTTCAATAACTGTTAATGCTTTTTCTCAAATCATGCATTTCAGAGTTTCAACTTTAAATCTCTAGCATAGAAAAATGAGACAGTTTTTGAATGTTTTTTTTAAATCCATAAAATATAAAATGACTAGACCAGATATCGAATCTAGTCTTACCACCCCACTACTGAAACTTTTTTAATTCGACGCTCTCATATCTTTACTTAATATATCATAAATTTTAATAAACACACAAATTAATGAACGCACATAATATTTATTACATTTTTATAAAAAAAAATATATATTATTTACACAAAATATATTTGTCTATTTCACAGTCAAAGGTATCGCATTAGTACAAGCATGAATTTGTGTGTCATCATGTTGTGTGTATTCTTGGTCCTTTAGTTGAAGCGTATATACATCGAGTGCGAAAGTTAGTATTTCAACTAGTAAATGTATACATTAACTAAGCTTTAGTATAACCATGATTTTGTATTATAGGTAATCTTAAGATTGATTTATAATAGATGTATTTTTAAAATAATGATAGAGTATTAAATTAATATATTGCAAATTTCTGTTCGCTTCATGAAGTAAAAAAATATGTTCGAGATCGAGTATTTAATTTGTTAAATAAATAAATAAATTACCAGCTTCGAAATTTACCACAAAACAATTCATTTGAACACGGAATCACAGAATATAATATAAACCAATTCTGATTTAACTCTTCGCGGAAAAACTTCGATATAACTTAAACAATTAGCAGTTGTAAATATTTTCGTACCGTGTCCATTTATTTGTTTATCGAACAAATTATTACGTGTCCAAAAAAAAGTATATACTTGCTTTACAGCTTAAAAAAAAAGGAAAAAACTTGACCTCCAATATATTTTTTGATACCATAAAGTAAAGAAAAAAATTTTATACATTTCCATTTAATGGACCATCACTTATCTAAAAATATGAATATAAATATTATTTAATACTGGATTACCCAGAGAAGTATTCACTGTTTTTAAATTCATTCACATAAACATTTTTTTTATTAATTAAGTTTGCATAATACCGATTTTTTATTAATGAATAAATTAAGCTTTCAATCCGTCTTAACGAAAACGATGTGTTTGTTTTAGTTACAATGCGATAAAATAAAGGCATTAAAGTAAACAAAAATTTTTATAGCTTAGATCTAGTAAGATCGAAACAGGCGAAAACATTTCATTATTGTATTATGTTTGTGATTGTAATATGTTTTTGAATATGGATAAGCCTTCACAATACTTTAAGCTGTCGGTACTTTTTGCATAGTCAGTTCCTATGTTAACACTTAATTTTCGATGCGATCTTTCGCCCATGTTTAAATCGCTATTCTACCTTTTTTATGGGCGGGTGTGGAGTGTGTTAGAAAAGATACCCTACCTTGGGGGGGGGGGAAGTCAGGGTCATGTGGGATTTTTACCCTGTAAAACCTTGACTCGACTGCCACCTTGGCGTAGCGATTTACCCGCTTGCCTTGTGACGCGGAGGTCCCAGGTTTGTTTCCCGGACTCCTTCGGTAGTGGAGTCTGGATTTTAGTAAGATTTTTCTGCCCGGCTAGCTACCACGCTCAATGTCAATCTGCCGCCATAACGGCATCGCTGTGTTCAGACAGCCATACATCTGAGAGCCAGATGTATTCTGGGTGAACATGCTTTACCATCTACGGCCTCATTCTAACTTACCATCAGGTGAAGTCGAGACCATGTTTTAGCCGATAACCGATAAAAAAAAAGATGATTTAAATGTGTCTTTAACACCGTTCCCCAGATCTCGAGATATTGTTACTGTGATTTAACTAAAGAATTATATACAAAATGTATGCTCCCCTTTTGATATACATTTTGTGACTTGTCTTAAAACTCCCGTCAGTGAAAATAGTTTTTTTTTTTAACCCGATCGGTATGTACTTCCCAAATTATTCTATCACCTACCCATAGTCCGAGATATTACTGTTTATGCCATCGTTTTATGATTTCGTTATTATTATTGATTGGTAGAAAAAAATCGACTATCGATTTATTTTAGCAGCAAAGGTCACACGTGATTTTTTTCTTGTATTTATTATTAACAGATTACATTTTTCCATTCGCTAAATAAGTTCAAGAGTTTCTGCGCGGTAGATATTATGTTATGGATACATTTAGTAAAATAATAGTGAAATATCGTCTGCATATAGAGTAAGGTGTCCAAGCTATTTCGCTATTAGCTATTTCGATAATACTGGGCATATATTTTGAGTTCTGTCGTTTAAATATTTTCCGCTAATTTTGAATTTAGAATTGCTCAATTTTTAAATTCGTTTAAATTTAGAACAGCGTAACAATTGAAAGCATTTAGGATTAATGCAATCATTTAGCCGAAGCGTTGTTTTAAATCCGTCAGGTCGCTCACTAAAATGAATCTCGCGAAGGAAATAGTTCGTGTTATAATTGTTTACAACTTTCTGATAGGCTTAACTCGGATTTAATGTTTCGAAGGTTTGAGATCTGTGTTTTATGATGAGTGAATACAATAAAAATTATTGATAACACTTTAAGGTTCTAATAGTGTTATTTATCTTTAAACGACTAAATTTAAAAGGCACGCCTCGTATTATTAATATATGAGGCCGTCGAGTATGAAATTTGTAGAAAAATAGGCAAAGTTTGCTGATAATTTACACATAAACATAAGAAACGATTTTACTCACCAAAGTATGCGCCCCAATTGTCGTCACATTGCAGCTATTTAAGCGGCAGGTCCTTCAGCCCGGTGGTACAAAAACCTGGCGGACGAGTCTATGAATTCCTGGAACGCCAATATCACTGCATTATCGTAATTGATTTTTTTTTCCTAACAAGCAATTGTCCAAATTACGAAAGAAAAAGACTTTGGGGGCTAGATCTGGTGGAGACGATGAAGAAGTTTTGATAAGGTAATTTGCGCAGTGTGTGTGGGTCTGGCGTTATTTCGCAGTGAAATACGTATCGATCTGTTGACCGATCTATGCTGTTTTTTTTTTAAGTTCTAGCATCATTTTGTCCAGTTGCTTACAATATATTTCTACCGTGCTTTGATGACCTCATAATAAATCACACTTACTCTAGTCCACCAAAACTTCATCTGATGAATACTACGCTTTTGAGTACAAGGGTGTTCAAAAAGCAGTGATAATGACTAAGATGCAGTTATCTTTTATTAAATGCTTTTAATTTATTTTTAACGTAGTCACTTTTTAGGAGCATACATTAGGCATATCTTTTTTCGAAACATGAAATTCCGTTTCGATAAAAAGCCTTCGTCCTGATCTCTTAAAAAATCGTGTACTTCATCAGTTTTCTGACCTCTCTGGTACTTCTTTAGCCGCGGAAAGAGATAAAAATGACTAGAATCGAGGTTCGCTGAATAGGGTGGGTGCTCCATCAATACAAAGCCAGCATCTTGAATGGCCGCCATCGCAACTTTGGACTTGTGTGTGGGGGCCTTATCTTTTTGAAACAAAATAACTTTTACTAGTTTTCCACGCCGTCTCTCGCGTATTGCGTCACGCATTCGTTTTATTTGTTCTACAAACAAAGACTCCGTAATAGTGGCTCCATGACTGAGGTATTCGATCATTACTATACCTTGGTTATCCCAGGAGAGATCCCGTAATCTTGCCAGCGGATGGAATTGCCATTAATTTTTTAGGTGTTGGAGATGGTTTCTTCCAGGTCATGGAGTGTCGTTTCGTTTCAGGATCTTACTGGTGAACTCCAGTTTCTTCCGTAGTTATGAACCGAGCCAAAAAAACAGTCAGGATTGTTGTAACAAATCTAAACAGCTGTGTGAAATTCTTAGTCAGCTTCATTCATGCCCAAATAGTCGCGCATAATATTATGGACACTCCCTAACGGAATTTTTACTTCATCGGCAATAAAAACAACTTTATCAACTTTTTTAATAACCATTTGTTTTGTTACTGCTGTCATGGGGCGTCCCGTGCGTGGGTCGCCATTGGCGTAAGTTCTTCCTCGCTTAAACTCACCCCACCAACGTGCAATTGTGGATTATGGAGGGGCATTCACTCCAAATTTTTTTAAGACACGAACAAGAACGTATATATATGTACACCAGCATAAAACAGATCGAATACAAAAGAATTTGTAATATCAATATACTACTTATCGGTTACTTTCTTGCACTTAAATGTAAATAAACTAAAACTAGTGGCCCTTATTTTGTTTTGGTATATACCATGCTTAATACTTATTGAACACCCCTCGTGGAACCAAATACATCATTTACGCTTCGCGCGGTCCGCGATGACGTAGTTCTATGTAAGAATTTATACTTAATTTTAGTAAGAATTTCGAACCGATCCATTATCAAAATCAACATTTATTTTAAGAAAGATGAAAATATTTTGAGTGTTGAATGAAACATGTGCTGTTTCTTAACAAAAAAAAAACGGCTCAGAAAAATATTAAGGCACTGTCGAATTTGGCGAAATTGTAAACTGCAAGTTTCTTTCTCGACAACTTAATATACTATAAATAGCAATAGGCTTAAAATTAAGTCTTGAGGACGGCCGTGCATGTTAATATTTCGGCCTTTAGGCCGGAAAGAACATTTATGTTCATCTATTTTCACTACTTGTCTGTCACATAAAAAAGATTTAAGTATTTTGTAATCTTTACCTATGAGACTTATATCGCTTTCGTAAAATCTTTCGATGGTTTACGTGATGTAAAGGTTCTTTGAGATCAATAAATATACCGAACGCTTACTGTTATTGGTATAAAAGTATTTGATTAGGTTTATTAGAGGTAGCACAGTGTTCCACTTTGGGCGGATTATAAAGGATGTTCAATAAGCAGTGAGAATGATATATATACTTCTTGGTAAGAAAAATGTAAATAGTGGCAGGCATAGCTCGGATATCTGTGATACTAATAAAAAGTTATTTTTCTTTCATGCAGCGATTTATTCGCTTCGTTTCGGAACGTGTTCGGAAAATTTTCAGTACAGAGCACATAAACCAGGACTTACGGGAAACATTAGGTATTAACGCTCCTACATGTTCTACAGTTGCACGTTGGTGTGGTGAGTTGAAGCGAGCAAGAACTTCCACCAATCGCGAACCACGAACAAAGGGTTGAAAAAGTTACTTTATTCGATCGTCGTGTTACTGTTCTTTTTATCGCTGATGAAGTAAAGATTTCGATTGGGGGTGGGGGGTGTTTATAATATTATAGACGACTATTTGGGCATGAAAAAGAAGCAGACTAAGAAGTTCACAAAGCTGTTTCGATTTGTTACAACAAGATCCTGTGGCTTCACCATTACGATCCTAAAACGAAACAACAGTCCATGACCTGGACGAGACCGTCATCTCCAACTCTTAAGAATTTCAAGGCAATTCCATCCGCTGGCAAGATTACGGGATCTCTCCTGGGATAACCAAGGTATAGTAATGATCGAATACCTCAGTCATGGAGCCACTATTACGGAGTCTTTGTTTGTAGAACAAATAAAAAGAATGCGTGATGAAATACGGGAGAAACGGCGTGAAAAACTAGTTAAAGTTATCTTGTTTCAAAAAGATAAGGCCCACGCACACAAGTCCAAAGTTGCGATGGCGGCCATTGAAAATGCTGGCTTTGAAATGATGGAACAGCCACCGTACCGGATTCACCTAATCTCGATCCCATTGATTTTTATCACTTTTCGTGGCGAAAGAAGTACCACAGAGGTCTGAAATTTGATGATAAGGATACAGTGATCGTTGCTGTACACGATTTTTTAAGGAATCTGGACGAAGGCTTTTTTTCGAAATAGGAAATTATGTTTGGAAGAAAGATATGCCTAGTGTATACTCCCAACAGGTGACTACGTTGAAAAATAAAACAGCACTTGTTTATTGAACACCCCTCGTACTGTGGTTGGACGAAATTTTTTTTTTACTAAGACACTAAAGACTAGTGTAGACGGTCGTAAAAAATAATAAATAGTAAACCTTCGATATGATTGGTAGCATTGAGACCGGTCTATAGATGTTTGGGTCAGTTCTACTTCCGGTTCTGAAATTAGCTTTGGGTCTTCCGATTTTTAGTGTATTCGGAAATACGCTAAGCTCTAATCACCTTCATACTATCACTTAAAGATTTAGCGGTTACGTTTCGCTCACCTTAGTCTCTATGAGTTTGTACGGAAGACGCGATATTTTTTTTTGGTTTTATGCGGTAGTGCCTGCTATGTGCTTTCGTGTGTCTTAATTGCGCTTTGAAATATATTTTTTTTCAATTGAATTGTATTAAAATTAGATTCACCTACCCAATTTTATGGTTTTATTTTCCACTCCGCAGTAATTTTGTGCATTATCATATTTTTATTTGTCCAAATTTGGAATAAAATGTATAAAAAAATGTTACTGAAGGCAGTGTAAAAAAAAATAAAATATCAAACGCATATTAGTATACGGAACGTTTTTATCTAGGGTTCTATGTAGGGTAGGATAGGGTTTTAGGCAGGGTTTTTATCTAGGGGTCTAGGCGACGGGTCTTGTAAATCTCGTTTTAAAGTTGCTTTTCATCAAAAACAAGTTTTTAATTCACTACCGGAGTGCCACCTATGTCCGGTAGGATATAATTCAGCGACCGTGACAGGACACTCGCACCTTATGGAGTAAAGTCCTTCACCTAATGAAAGTACTCTTTTGGCCAGTGAAGTATCGAACGCATCAGCTCTTCAGACAAGTGCCCCGGTGTACTCTTAAACTACAAACAAAACCGCAAGGACGTGTACATTAAATTGCTTCATTCACATCCAATTAATTATGGACATTAAACAATCAATGTTTTTAATAACTTTAGTTTTTATGCAAATTTTATTTTCTATTCATTGTTTTTTTTTTCGCCATCCATAAATTTCTATTGTTTTATAGTTTTTCACAAACTGATTATAAACCACTGAACGTATAGTAAAACACATTTTACAATCAAACTATTTTAACTATATACAAAACTATAATATAATAATAAACAATATAAATAAAATACAAAAAAAAATCATCCACAACTGGCAAAAGTTTTTTTTTTTGTTTAAGAGATAAATTTTCATATTTGTTTATTAATAAATATTTAATATGTTTATAATTTTTTTTTATATCATTATACTTCTATTTCTTTAATCGAATACCGGCTACTATTTGATTACGCGAGTTAAACGTTCTCGCGTATCCGTCGAGCGATACCAGGGATACCGGGCGGTGCGCAAGTCAGACTTTGTACCCGGCCTGTGTCGAGTGCGAGGGGCGTACAAGTTGTATGCAGTTTCGCGAACCGTACACAGGTGGCGTCGCGGCAGGAGCGCAAGATGATATTGTTCTTTTTCTTCATTTGTTTCCTTTGATACGTACTTTTTTTTTAATTCTAACATTCATATTTTCCTTTTATAAATCACGCACGAAGGCGTTTCGTTATCTTTTCATTTTTATATATACATTTTTTACAACGGCTAATTAATTATTTTTATTTATTTTTTTCTAATAAATTCATGTACACAAAATCAACTTTTGATAATAAGGACATTGGAAAGAATCTTATAAATGAAGTTCTACGATAGGACAAATCCAAAAATTTTAAGAAAATATTTTATGAAAATTACGGAGCGAACTCTTTGGTCACCCATAGACGTGGCCGAACTGACCGTGCGTCTTGACAAAATCAAATAGCTGTCGGCTAAGCTTGGATAACCTGTAGTGTTAGATTGAGGTTATAAATTGGGGATGTATCGGTGAAGAGCTTGATTTGCGAGTGGTTATTGAGCAAGATTTTATTTTTCGTATTACACGTGAAAAGTGCATATTGGTATAACAAAATAATATAAAAAAATCGATGGAGCGAGAGCGGCACGTTTCTATGCTCTAGGAAACTCAATGTACGTGTAGTATCAATGAACTAGATTCTGGTGTAAAACTCCCACAAATAGAAATAGCTAAGTTTAATAGTGTAGTATAGTTTCGCTGTCTTGAATTTCGCCTTACGTTCACGAATTTCGTGAGCAAAAATGATCGATCGACGAATTCCATTCAAAAGTTCCTTTACCTCATATATACTTCATATGTCTACTTATAGGCAAAGGTGCGCGAGTAATTTTAAATATAGACCTTTTCCTAATTACTTCGAACGTTACAATAATAAACGATTATTTAAATACCACCATTTAAAATCTTTATTAATTACACGAACAGTAACAAAGCAATCCAATTCGTCTTTCAAATATTTATTCGATCACAAAAACATTTCTGGCCTTATCTACTGTCGGCCAATTCACTGAAAAATAGGATTTAATAATAGTTTATTATTAATATTTAATTATTTAATTACATAATTATTTAATTACATCAAAATTAGACGTACTAACACGAAATAGGAGAAGTAACTTAAAGAAACCGAACGCGACGTTCCGACTTTAGAGCAGCAGAAGTTTTTAATCAATCTAGCAAACATTTTATACGCTATTAATTGTAGTTCACACTAATTACAAAACATTAGGTAAACAGTATAGGAATACGTGAGCATTTGTATATGCAAACGTTAGTAAACATTTAGGGAATTTATATATAATTTGTGACAATCACGAAATATACGAACATACACGAAAAACTTTCGGTAGCAAAAATAGAAATTGTGTACAGATTGGTCGCAGCAAGGTCATCCAGCATATAAACATCTAATGGGGCTCCGTCGAGAATCTAAAAAGGATGCATAATATACTTTTGCACAAACGAAGGAACGCAAATATTAATTATGGCGACGAATTATCAAGACAGCCACCAATACCCAAATTGATGACCACGACCACTCTGTCAAGAGTGCTACCGACTGAGAAGAAGAAGAGAATTTCTTGCAATTGCTAATAACATATCCAGTGATTCATGTTAAAAAACAAATCATATAATTTTATCAACTGCCGTAGTTGTTTCATGTAATCCTGTTACAAACTTAATTGAGAGGATGAGTGCTCTGTGGGGCGGTAATCGGCAAACTGTTTGATTAATATATTCAATAATTCATATCCATTTCTTTCTTCTAGTTATTCGAGTGTTTTCGCGAGTATTTTTCTAAAAAGTTTGTAACGTTCCGGTCTCCATATTTGTATAATGCATTAAGACCTCCCAGCGAAACTCTCGTAATTTTTGCTGAGTTGCTAAAGATACTAATAAGCCGATCTTGCTCCAATCTTTCAAAAATGGCATCAATTTTGTCCGTAAAAGAGCGACCAGAGCGACGTGCATGTTTGATATCAAAATTTCCGAATTGAAAACGCTTAAACCAAATTTGCGCTACTCTCGCAAATACTGCATTAGGTCCATAAACATCACAAATTTTTTTCGCGGCTTGTGGTGCATTTTTACCTTTTTTGTAATAAAATTTTAAAATGTATCAAATTTCTTCATTACATTTACTCATTTTAACAATAAGAAAAACAAATGAAAATCACACATTTTCCTAATTTGAATTTGGAATTGTCTTTTTTAAAATTAAAACATTTTAATGACACCAAAACCAACCAGATACAAATGGTGTAGTCAGAGATTTTATTATAAGTTCATACATACTATATGCGAAAATACTTTTTTTGTGTTAATGTTAGTTTGTAAATATTCATAAGTACTGGTTTTCGTTTTCATATAATGTATATGGATACGCCACCATAACTACAATCTGGTCCATAATAAAAAATATGGGTGTAGTTCGATAAGTGATATAATTTTAGCATCATTTTCTTATGTAATCCATGTTTCCATGAAGAAAAGTATATGTTTGTTAAATTACAGGTATGTTTGTTAATTTACAAAAAGGAATTTAAGATATGATTTCTGCAGAGGGATGTGTTTTTGTCTTTGAATATTAAACACTAATTGTAGGCTTCTAGTAGTTTTCGCTTTGCGTTGAATCACTTTATAATCCATTTCTTCTATTAGAATATGTAAGTGTTGTTTTTGTGGAAACATTTGGTCCGAGTAGATCTGTTTTGTTTGCAGGTAATTTTCTTTATTTCGCTGTAAATATTTTAATATTTCATTATTGTGGAAGGGACTCTCTATTTTCCGTTATTTACTCGGAGTGTATATTTCCTAATCTCATGCATTTTATTTGTTTGGCTCAGTCTAAAGCAGAGTTATTAACTTCATCAATTCCACTTATTAGGTTGACTTGTTGAGATAATGGATGACGATCTTTCTCATTTCGTTTCCAAATTATTTATTTTTTTTGTATTATAAGTACAATACGCATTGATATTTTCAATTTCACGACCTATTTGTGTAGACTGATGCGTGAAACTTTCAGTCATATGTATCATTTCATTATTAATTCATTATATTTCTTCTCGAATATCATTTGAGTTTTCACATTGCATTTTACAGTGATCTTCTGATAGTTTTATAGTTTGTGCGAAAATTAAGTAAAAAAATGTATATATTTTTTTACTTAATTTGCGTCAGATACGCGCCTACAGTTTTCTCACCTGCACGCTTGTTTTAAAATTCATTGCCATCGTAAGTAAATAAGCATCGAGCCGAAACATTTGCGGTTTCACTCGCGCTTATTGACATAGAGCGAGAAGGCGTCCATCGTAGGTTTATCTCGTCGCCTTGCAATGTGCTTGCGCAGGTGTAAATGCAATGGAAAATGCAGCGGCACTTCGTAAGCGGGGACACGGGGGGAGAGGGG
>DWQX01005708.1:0-12525 GCA_018245475.1 Pharmacophagus antenor
ATTAAATTTAAAAAGAAAAAAATTCTTAATTAAGAACGGTATTGTGGACGGACGCCACGTTGCGCGCGAGGCTATATCGCTGCGTTGAAATTTGCTCCGGTGGACGCGCGGTACGGTTGCGTCGCTGCTATTAAAGTATTTAATTTTCTCCTTTACTTTTTTCTTCGACTGCTTTCTAATGAAATGTAAGGAGTCGGTTCATGCGTTGCGGCGAATGGTAGGCGGTCTCGCGCGCGCGCGTGCTGTATGCGTGTGTGTGTGTCTGTGAAGTCGAACGTTTGAATTATTAGATGCTCTGTGAATCGGAGTAGTGCGTGAAAAAAGAGACTTAAGCTGAAAAACCTTCTATGTTTAATTAAACATCTCCCCCGATGTTAACCGTACTCGAATTAGACGATTTTATTTATCGATTAAAGGCTAACACTTGACGTCGGTTTCACCTGATGTTAAGTGACAATGACGCCGTAGACGGTGAGGCGTGTTCGAACAGAATACTTCTGGCTCTCACGTGTAAGACTGCCAACCAGATTCGACGATTCCAGTGGCCCGGGAATCGAACTCGGGACATCCGCGTTACAAGGCAAGCGGTTAAACAACTGCGCCACGAGTTAATGAATTACAACAACACTTTTCTAGACTTATTTTGGTAGCTAAATAATATATTTATATAAGACTAAAACAATTCTTTTTTGCTTTGAGAGTATATTAAATATTCTCCACGAATTTCTTCATTTATATATAAAAATCACCGATAAAGAAAGTAAAACGGTAATTTTAAAAATATCTACATCTTTTCGTACGTACAAAAGAAACTATTTCGAGTTGAGTCGAGAAAGAAACAATGCAGTCGTACAACGGTAAAATTCGTTTTATCAAGCAAACATTTACAGTGCAATACAAAAATATGAATATCTTTTATATATATCGCCGCGAAATGGTTGAAACCAACGTTCGGCCGTGCCGCTATCTGACGCAGGGATCGCTAGAAAGAGGTCGAGATGTATTTAATATTCAACGATATAGTAAAGGTGGACACGAGACGCTCTTTATCCCGATTCATGTTGTTCTCAGTGTGATACGTACATTTTATTATCCTTCCGGGCTATTTTACTTCGGTTTCACCTGATGTTAAGTGATGATGAAGCTAAGTACGGTGAAGGGTACTGCCTAGCCTTATATACAGCGATACTGTTATGGTGGCAGATTGAAACTGAGGGTGGTAGCAATGCACCTTCGATATAACCTGGTGGTAAAGTTCCACGATACATACTGCCACTCCTGCGGCCTAGAAATTTATAGGGTGTTCCCTGTAAGCGTGTTCACAGTCGTCATAAATTTACCATAAAATAATACTTCTAAATTAGAATATACATGGTGTGTATAAATAGAAACGTAACAATTTTCCCCATGATCGTTTTGTGAAATTGACATATCCTATTTTACGTATCCAATGCACTGTCAACAATGAAAGCTTAGCATTTGCTCTCCTATAACCTCATGTTGTGAGTGGCGGGAACAAAATGTATCTCGAAGTCCTTTTTTTTTTTAACAGACCGCAAATGCCTTGCTCGTTTTTCGTCACGACAGGAGACTTTGTATGCTAATATTTGATAACGGCTCATCGACTTCTTTCTCCTTTTTTGCCGAAAGGGCCCCCGTTCTGTTCTTTATTGACAGGCAGATGGAAAATCTGACGTTTGAATTCAACTCGGAATACTGGCCCTACATAATGTTAAAGATATATTTTTTTTTAATTTTTTCATCGTTATAAAATTTATAAGTTCGTGTAAATTTTACGCGAGTTATTTAAATCGTATAGATCATGTTTGGTTTTTAAATTGTGACACTATTTTTGATAACAATACAATATATACCAATTAATAAATAAATATAAGAAAACATCAAAGGCTCCTACACTTGCTTCGGAGTTAAAAAATAATTATAATAAATTATCATTTATCCGACACGTCACAAACTGTAAAACATAGATAAGACGTACATGCAATTTAAAATTTTCCTTTTCTTTTGTAGATAAATAAAGAACAGATTATAAATCTTAACCTTAACAAATGTATGAATACTACTACTAGTATACCTGTAGAACTTAAATATGAAAATATTAAATTTATTTTGTTTATTGTATAATTGAAAATCTATATAAAATATAAAGGATTGATTTAGCACGTAATTGTGTAAGAATAATTTATAATTAAGAGACATTTTTTTTCACGGTTATTTAAGACTCACTAGAGTCATCTAATTGGTTATCCTTAGTGCATTATAAATGAACGCTGTTGTGTATTGGAATGATTATATAGTCTGTGGATTCACGGCTGTATAGGGCACGCATTATTTTATTATCTATGGCGTAGAGAGTTTAAAGAGCACGTTGTTTTAAGTTTTTGGTTGAGTACACAGAGGCCACGAGATCTTTTTACGTTTTAAAAGACTCTTGCATGAGGGTCGTATACGCCCCACGCGGATGTTTCCTTTGAAAAATGTTTTTGACCATTTGTTTTCTGATATAATTACTTTAAGTCCAAAATAAATACATACCAGTTTACTCCGTATCCGAAATTAATTACTTAAAATTAAGTAATTAATTACTTAAAATAGAATTGAAAAATTGTCTTCTCAATACTGCTTACAAGAAGACAAGGGAAAAAAATTAAAAAAAAAAACGCTGCGACAGAGAACGTATTAACGAAATTATCTCGAATAAACACAGCATATTCTCGGCGTTTTTTTCTTTTAAACGCACAAAATACACATGGCATACAAGAAAATTGTTATTCCGTTCACATAATTATACGGAAGTTTTCGTGTCACATGTATTTATTATTTCTCACCCATTATGAATTAACACCTTAAATGTCAAATAGGTAAAGGGTGCGGCATATGCGAATCTGTTTTACAATGACTCGAAGTTATTTCAGAAAACTTGATCCATTTTAGACGACTTGTCGTTTTAAGCTTTGTTAAAATATTACAAAATTTCGTTCATTCATTCATTCATTCAGTCATTAGAAAAACAAAGACTTTAGGTTATATTTTTATTCGAATTCTTTATTAACATTACGTTAAAACACGTGTCTTTACTTTACGTAATTGTAAAATAGGCACTAATAACTCTTCTATTATCTAGTATTAATTTGTCATAATAGGTTAAATAATAGAAAAGAAGTTCGAATTGTATGTTACCTAGGCGGAAAACAGAGTAGTATGTTTGTATTACAATATTTACTTACGTAATATTTTTCACCATATGTGCATATCATGTCCTACATTATTTTGCATATTAAAAAAAATAAAAAAATTGCATATTTAAAAATCGAAATAAAATCTACGACATTCTATCACATTCGAGAATTCATATATAATTATAATCTTATGAAGCTTATATAACTTTCGACATATTAAACTGACAAGTGTAAAATTATTATTTTCTACTTTACTAACTTTGAAGTTGATCATTTTGTTTTTAATTGACTTACTTTGAGAGATGATTTTTTTGAAAAATAACTTCAAAATTCGAAACTCTTAATTACTTCCTCGCGATCGTGTATCAAAAGAGTTACAAAAAAAAAATCGATCTTATTGTGAACATAAATTAAATTCGTTAAATAACTAAAAACAGCTGATCGGTGTGGAGCGGGCAAATAAATATGTAACATGTCATCGATCGTTCGCTTTATACGAATGTATTCGTAAATCCGCCCTCGCCGGGCGCGCATTGAATACGAAATAAGACGTCAATGTGGGAATAGACGAAACTTGGTCCATAGAAATCCGGTTTTCCTCGATCGTGTAACGTAATACAACTGACAAGACTCTATCTGCATGCGATACGATATCATACAAGTGCTCGAGACACATCTGGTGTAAACCTTAACGTCTTTATGATTCAATATTTGTAGTAAAGGACTGTCTTCGTGATGATAATGAATACAAAGATGATTTAACGAAAATCTCAAATTTAATATTCTAACTCTCATAGAAAGACCAACGCCCTTAGCTGTAACAGGAAAGCTGCGTGCCGTCCGTCAGATTGTCAATGCTCAGGTATTTCTTCTTGCTTCAACTGCGTTCACATTCTTTTCCATAATATGCCCCACCTTTTGCTACTAACGACTCTTTAACCCTTTGCGGATGGAGCGCTTGGTAGTGAAGCGTAGCGCGGTGACGAGCTCACGTCGCCCTTCACAGCACTCCAAGTAATATTCTGGACATTTTATATTATGTGTACATACACGAGCATTTACGTGAGACACGTACGCATTTCTAGGCTCTCTTAACTGTATCCGCTAAACGCATACATGAGCAATTTGGCATATTTGATGATTTACACAGTTCAAACGAATGTTGAACAATCGTAGATTTCTGCTAAAACATATTTAATTTTCTTCTAACGTATTTTAATACGTACGAATCGGTTTTGATTTGTCTTAATTAATTATCTCCTGTAATGGGGGTGTTAATAGAACGCATTACGAATTAACTTCATATAGTCATACCTTTATATCTCTTAGCACGGTTTTCATGTAATCAAATTGACCGCGTAAAAGGAGAACTAGATTATGAGAGGCAATTACGTTCCATATTCGTTTGACATTTCTCGTTCATTGTGTTATTTCATGACATTACGAAAATTAAAGCTATCAACTCGGACAATTGACAGGCGCCGTAGGTGCGCCCACGGTGATACATTTTTTTATATGAAATTATCTATAATTATTTAATTATATTGCGTCTAGTGAGCTACTTGTCACTTCTCAGTAGACGGTGCTTTTGTTAACTGGACTCGGATAAGTTTACGATGATCAAAAGATTTTGTACAATGAATTGCTTTTAAAATTTTAATACGCATTTGATAATGTTCTCAAGAAAATATTTAATCCATTTTAGGCTTTTCGTATATATATATATTATTAATAGGTATTTTGTAATGCATACTTAACAATTCGTTTAAAGTCTAAGTCAAAAGTCTAAGATGTCTGTCATCATTAGCCTTTGGCTGTTCTCTACTAGACATAGTAATAATAATAATAATAATAATAACACATAGGTGTCTCCCAAAGTGAGCCAATAAGTCGTCGACAGTTGTACGATTTCAGTAAATACTTACAGTAAATACTAGGTACCTTGTATAGATTTTACTCCATCTGGTTGGGGGATGTCTTGCTCTGCCATTGCCTATTCGTCATCTTCGCTCTAAGTTATGTCTAATCCATCTATAGATTTTACCGTATGTATTTTATATTGTACGTAGCACTTAATATATGTTCTCGAAAGAAGGAAATGGAATGTAGTATGAAAGATAATAGAAAGGTATAAAATGAAGGAATATAACGGAAGAAGAGGTATGACAGCGCGATAATATATAAGCAAATAAATAAATAAAAGATATCACAAAGCCCTGTCTTATAGCAACAGGGGAGAACGAAATATATATATATATTCTTAAAAAAGACTTACGATTGTAAAAATTATGCCGCCATAACACAATTTATATGATTGCCGAAATACAGCAATTGATGTGTAAAATACTCGTAATGCCGAATGATACATTTACTGGTACCTACCATTCGGACTTTGACCGGTTTCCGTAGTGTAGTGGTTTAACGCAGAGGTCCCGGGTTCGATTCTCAAGCCACAAGAGTAGCGGAGTCTGGATGGCGGTAGGGTTTTTCAAGCCCGCCTGGCTAGCTACCACTCTCAATGTCAATCTGCCGCCGTTGCAGCATCACTATGTCCCGGCAGACAGACATGTGGCAGCCAGATTTATTCTGGGCGAACACGCTTCACCATTTATCGCCTCATTGTGGCTTATCATCAGGAGAAATCGAGGCCAATTGTAAGCCCATAACTAATTTAAAAAAAAATCAGTGTATTAAATACTCATCGATGTCTTAATTTTAGTTTAACGTTGAATGATGTAAATAATTCCGAAGACAGCCCAATGATTTGATCTGGTACTGGAAGGGAAATTTGTAATTCATTTGTTAATTGTAATACATTTATTTGGTGTAGCGAATTTAATGAGCTACCCCGGTCTGTTACATTTGAAAGTCAATACGTGTTTATACAGTCGACGTGAAACGTTTACAGTACTGTTTGTCCGTCAGTCGCGGGGCTGTAGCATATTTATTAGCGATTTCAAAACTGATTACATTAATGTACTTATACGTTGTAACAACTTAACGGAACTTGTATTAAAGTTTCACCGTCTCTTTGGCAGCAGTCGAACGCTTGTCTCGCAACATAAAGGCCCTCAGTTCGATTCCGGAAGCATGTTTGTAAGATCTGATTGTTGGTTAGTCTTATGAACTCTTTTTGCTTGCTGCCATTCTCGTATTGTCAATAATCCTTCCAAATATGCATTCTTCTGTTCCGGTATTTACACATTCGAAAATTCAGTTGTATTCTGAGAGAACACATTTCTCTCATCTTCAGTCTCATTGTTACTAAATGTCATGTAAAATTTAGCTTCGATGTTACTTTATTTTTACTTAAAGTGATACTACCCGTCCAAGGTCTTTTGTTTTTTGTTATCCGGGGGGAATCTTGAAAAAGATATCCTTTTCTGGGGGTAAGTCAGGGTTATGTGACTAATACCTCTTCGGTGATCGTCCTTAGCAATTCGGAGGAGTCACAGGATCTCCATTCGGAACACAACCGCGGACCCGTACAGGGTCTAAATCAACGATAAAACCGCAAAGTATGCCTTTATACTTTTTCATTTATTTATTTAATAGGTTTAATTCACAGAAATCTGTCTATGAAACGGTCTTAATGCTAAATTGCATTTTGTGACGGTCTACCTTAGTGTTGAGCAAGGACGAATGTTTGAGTTTGTGAAAATAAGTAAACAAAACAAAATTAAGGAATAAAGAAGATATCATATATCGTTAACTATAGAACAGAGTGAGAATGACAAAAAATAATTACAGTTAAATAGGTAATTTATTGAATATTTTAAAAAATAATAACGTTAAATTATATAATTTTATAAAAAAAAATGCCGTTAAGGCTTTTATGATCGAGGGACACCGTAGACTGCCGATTGCGTATATTTATGAGAAAAAGGCTTATGTAATATCTCTTGCACTTTTTCCCGCTTTATTGTAACAATTTATGAATGTAGCGGTTCGAACAAATGTAAATCATTTAACACCTGATGAACGATAATCAATCGCGGTTGATCGTGGGTACGTGTCTAAACACGAAGAAATGTAGCCAGCCTTCGAAGTATTTGCGGACTAAAAACAATCGACAAGTCGCTCGGCTGTTGCACTATCGGTAAGTTAAGAATCGAGATAATGAATCGAGAACACGAACGGACGATCACGTGTTTACATGTGAATCGTGTTTATCTCGTGTTAAATGAGACGAGCGCTATCTCTCTCGAGCGGTTGAAGAATAATTCTGGTCCAGCTCGATTCACCCCCGTGCGAATATATCTCGATTATATCGATACATATCTCAGGAGATATCCGTGCCGCATCCATTACATGTTAACACACGATCGGCGCCCTCAACACCTGCTAGGTAAACTTTATTGCGCCACGTCCCCTTAATTGTCAGATAACAGCTAAACAGGGATTAATGGGATTGTGTACGGAATCGCCTTCATCTCCCCACTCCCAACCCCCCACTCCCCGACCTTGCTCCGGCGAAGATAAAGTGGGATACATTACGTTAAAATAAACATAAGACTTAAACCATTACCGGTACATTCGACGCACTTTAGCTCATAATCAATCGAATCATATACTAGTGGTGTTACGGTGATACCGTAATTCTAGATACGGCATATAAACAAAAAGTATTTTAGTTATGATTAAAAAAAAACAATTATGACGACAATAGAGTCGATGATTTTGGGTAGAAATTGTTCTGTATATCATTTGAAACAGAAAAAAAAAGAGAAACGCTTTTCGTGATTGTTAGAGATATAACATGGCTATAGAGCAGCTAATACTTGAATACATTTCAATATTCTTTGTACTACATTAAATTAAACTCTACTAATGATTAATTTTCTAAATATTCACGCTTAATTTCATCGCACCGTTACACAAAAATGACATTTCCGCGCGTTCGCTTAAAGTGCAAATTTCTTATTCGACGTCAAACGCGCTTCAGTATACCGTCAACTAGCAAGCTGTGAAATTGTGTAACAGAATCAAAGTTTCAAACGCGATCTCCGTGTGTATAAGTAATGTAATCCGTTCTGTGAGGGAATTACGACGTGTAACGAATCAGAGTAAAAATCATAAATAGCCGTTTATGTAATTTGATTAATGCCGCCGCTACTAGGCTGGCCACTAGTGGGTTCTTTCGTCGATTTGAAACAAAATGGTCTCGTCAGTGTATTAAATTTATTATCTATCTTTAGAATTTAACACGATAATATTTAAGATTAATAAATAAAAAAATATTTAATAAGATATTTTTTAACGGTTCTTACTTAACATTTAAACTCGATGGCACCTCATGTTAAGTGACAGTGAGGCTGTAGGCAGTAAGCGTGTTGTGTACACAACACATATGGCTCTCACATTACAGCCAGAAGTATTCTGGGTGAACACGCTTTACCATTTAACGCCCCATTGTCACATACATCATCAAATTAAATCAGGCGAGTTGTTAATTCGTAACCGATAAAAGAAAAGTAGTTGTCAATAGACTGTGATAGATGTTTAGATTATTACAGATAGAATTCTAACGAGCATTTGTCGCACAGACGTCACGGACGCCATCGGACAAATGTGTACAGAATGTTGGACCGCAACAAACGCTGATCCGGTTGTAGTTTCGAATGGGACACTACACGAGCTAACTCGGGTGATGTGATTTATACGGGCGTCACCCCATCTGCGGTGTAGGCGAGCGATTACATGTGCGGTGTTTGTAGTTTCGCCGTGTGACCACAATAGCCGCTAGCTACACACAAATTGTACCGAAATAGATATTCATTACGATATTTTACAAATATAAAACTTATACAGTGTTTTGCAAATAGCATCTTTATTTGACTACATAATGTGTATTATAAACAATAGTTTTCATGTCTCGGCGTCGTAAGTGTAACAAGAATTTGTTGTATTATGTAATTTTATGACTGGCAACACACAGCAATTGAAATATTATAAATTACATTTTTACTCTTCACTACCATTTGAGTTCATTATAATATTAAAATTGTTAACTAATTAATTATAAAACTAATATTTATCTTTAACTATTAATAATGATACTGTAATATTTATAACTAAAAAGATAACTAAAAATATATAGAATATATTTTTTACTGTGGCCGACACTTGCTATTGTGTATAGATAATATAAAGCGGTAATATACATTGTAATAAAATAATACACATACTTTAGAAAACATTTAAATGGTAGCGTACTTTATTTTGTTTATTATAAATTATGAAAAATAATTTTCCTTTCACATAAAACAGACACATTGATAAATGAATACTAATTGATTCATGGAACACATTTCTCACTCAATAACAGTCTCGATGCAAATGATCAAGTACATTCGGAATATTGCAAGGCTCGAAGTGTATGAGCAAATACAGAAGCACGGTTGCTACACAGACAAGTTCTTGAACTAACAAATGCCGAGTTGGACAAATATCTCGTGAGCGATTCGCCTCTACTGAGCACACAGCGACGCGAAATGTGGTCAGCGGAACTGATCACGAGTGCCTATGATGCGAATGTAGACTTTATTTTAAAACATTTTTAGTCCATTATCGGACACAAGGAATACGATCAGCAAAAAAAAAATTTCAATTATAATATAAATTACAAATTTATAGATTCATCGAAGCGTTAGTTATAAAACTTTCTATACAGTATTCAGTTTTTATTAATATTCTTCGGTAACAAAACGAAATCATATGATAACAAGCTAATACCACAATATTGTTTCGTTCCGAGCCGACATTTCTAATTTATGTATAAACCAGCGCTGTCGCCAATCAAACTGTCCCACCGCAAATATGGCAGCAAAACTGTTATTTAGTTTTATCCGATAGCACTCTATGGCCTTTGTTTAAACTAATAAATAAACATTAGCGAATTATTTATTGCGTCTAACGCCCAAATCACTGCGGCTGAATATATATATTTGCACTAAATTAGTCAAATTATACGTAACAGACAAATAACTCCTATCCAGACTTCCACACTTTATGAGACGAAATTTCATGTAACAAAAATTATAGCTAAAAAATATCTTATTTGTATATTTTTTCCTCTCCACTTTTTCAATATGTCTCAGCAAATTATTTTCTAGCGTTAAACACAATACGTTTATGTTCTCCAATCTTTTAATAGCTCAATTTTTTAAGGTACAGGTTCAGTACTTAAGACACAACGACAGAATTTGCCATTTGACTTTTGATAAAAAAAAACTAATTACATTACTAAGGCTTCAGATAGAATGGCCAGATATTAAAGATTAAAACTGAACAGTTATAATTATTTAGATCAGTTTAACAAATTATAAAATAGTTTGTAAACATTATATTTCATAAGTATACACAGCTACAATAATGAAGTGCTGTCAGTTAAGTTAAATTAACATGGCAGAACTGTTAAAACAACAAATTCGCGAGCACTAAGTAAGGCTGGCGCGACTGGTGTCGGACGGTAATGTAACGATCCATTTTCCGTGCAAATTAAACGAGTGAGCGCGCGGAGTAAAGATTTAGCCAGCCATGATAATTTTATTAGCAGTCCCAAGCTTTAAAAAATACTGATATGAGCGAGCTCTTAAGTTTCAATTGATAAAGGCAAACGTTCCATCAAGCAAGATCCGACAGCGGGCTGCGGTGATAAGTTAATATTTTAATTAGCTTTGCTAAAATACAATCACATTGGTAGCAATCTCGCACGTAATCGGAGAAAATATCGGAGAATACGACACGAATAGACACTAAACTCTATTTTTGAAAGGTAAAAATAGAGTTCAAATGGAATATTAATTATGAGATAAATATGAACATTAGGCAATATATAAAGAAACTGCGTGACCGAATAATCTACAATACCCTCATTAGGGTGCATAAAAGTAAGTCGTATGATTGCTACATTTTTATAGTATTCCAGGACTAGATAAAATCTATTGGGACTAGCCATGCGTTTAATAATGCATACAAACAGAAAAAACTTTAAAGCACTATACGAACAGCCTTTAGCAGGGTCGAAATGATCCATACATTTTTAATCCGGACCACGTACTGGCGAAGTTTTAGATCATTAAGAAGTAAAGGAACACGCGAAATGTAAGGACACGCGAGGTGACACGCGCAGTCGCTAATTAACATGAAAATATAATGAAGCAACAAATACGGACCGGATGTATTAAGAATAATTTCCGATGATCAGAAAAAGTAATGAGAAACCTTTTAAGTGCCGCCAAGCGATTTATTAATAAGTGTGATAAATCAAGACTTGGTATAGTGACATTATTATTGTCTCATACTTTACCATACCATACCCTTATTTACAAGTATATCATTAGGATGATGGATTAAATGTCACGGAATATGATAAAACTAAAAATTTGTTAAATAAATATTTTAAATTTCCGCGATCTGTATACTTTATCATTTAAACTTGTTCGTGTCTATATCGCGTACATACTAGGTACAATACCTAATATTCCTTGACGTTTCGGAGGGAGTTGCATCGGCCGTGTTCGCGAGGTAGACTGATGCAGCTCAGCGTGGTCTTCGTGACGCCTAGATTTTAGTTCCTACCCTTGTTTGGTGTTTATTGTCTGTCACTGTATCTTACTGTGACGATCTTGATATATTTAAGTATAGATGTTTTATGTGATATTTAGCATTTTTATCATACATATTGTACTTTCGAAATATTAAAATGATTGATTTCACATTTGTTTTTCGAACACTTAAATATATCTTTCCTATTTGACGTTGCCATAGCAGGGATAAACAATTTTAATGTAAGATTTAGTTAATTTAAATAAAAACGTGTATGCATATTTGATAGAAATAACATTGTGGGTAATGGCAGAGATTTCCACTTAGGAATTTTTTTTCTGCCTCCGTGGCGCAGTGGTTTAACCGCTTGCCTAACAACGCGGAGGTCCCAGGTGCGATTCCCGGGCCACAACAGTACTGGAGTCTGAACGGTAGTAAAGCTTTCGAAACCCCTGGCTAGCTACCACCTTCAATGTCAATCCGCTGCCATAATAGCGTTGCTCTGTTCCGGCAGTCGCATATGTGAGAGCCAGAAGTATTCTGGGCAAACACGCTTCACCATCTATGTCCTCATTGTGTCACTTAACATCAAGTGAAATCGAGGTAAAGAATTAGCCCATGACCGATAAAAAAAAACTAACATAAAGTCCTCCCATTGTAATCTAGAGCTAGAATTTTACAAATAGGAATAAATAAATGTAGAAAGCATTAAGGATCGGTGCATCGTTCTTAGCTCGCTATAAACTATGGATAATTCGCCGAGCGCATAGAATCT
>DWQX01005709.1:0-12525 GCA_018245475.1 Pharmacophagus antenor
TGGGTTTTTTTTGGGTTCCGGGTTATGGCCGGTTTCCCCCCAAACCCCCCCCCCCCCCCCGGGGGGGGTACGGGGCCCCAATGCAATTTCCCCCGCTTAAAAAAAAAAAAAAAAAAAAAAGGTCGCCATAGAGCCATTCCGCGGCCTTGTGCCTCACTGTGATCTATTCCACAATAAAGAGTCCAGATCAATGACGTAAACTCAGACGAAAATCAATGGTTTTATGATAAAATGAAGTAATAACGCTATCTAAATTTTAATTTTAATTGTTATTAAATGTGATTGAGTTATCTTACACTTGAACATTGAAAGCAACTTCTATTGGTAGAATCGAAGAAATTTACATTATTAAATTGCAGAATAGGGGAAATGTAGGTAATGGGGATCACTTAAACTAAAATGAAAAAAAAAGCAAATCTATGTATCTACTATTTATTGCTGTGATCCTATTATAAACTTTACTTTGTTAACTATCAATTGAGATCAACTTTAATCACTTTGGTTTATTAATTTTGGTTCAATAAAAAAATTAAAAAAAATTAGGTTTGATCACGATTGTCAACAACTGTAGGCAATGGTGACCAGCATGTGGACAATGGTGATCAACACATATCGCACATATAATTGTACGTAGAGTCCCATCCAGTACAGTCGGCATGAGCCCCGAGCCCACAAGAAATGCACCGGTACCATATTTCATTGTTTCGTCCGAATTTACCACATACAAGACAAGTTGCCTGCATCTTCTGCATTTTCGTCATCCTGGCATAACTTGTCCGTGTTCACGTCTAACGTCGAAGTATTATTGGATGTGATACAGAATTTCCTTTTTAACCTTCTCATGACTGACCTTCTGAGACTTGCTTTTCTTTCCTGTTCTTTTTCCTTTTCCTTTGTTTTTCACAGATTTTTCCTTCCTTTTTTTTTCTTTTTCAACTTGGGCTTCTTTGATCGGTGTAGACGTTAAAATCGTTGCGTGCTGTTTTTTTCTTCCTTGTCTTGTCTTGACAACAGTTATTTTCCTAGGCATCTGAATGAAATTTTGAATACTTGGCAGATCCCTAGATGTTGATGATTTTTTATATTACATTAAGACAACGATGCAGTCGCTGGTTCAGAAGTAGTGGGAGTAAATGTGGATGTACTTGGAATAGGAATATTTCGTTCTCGGTCAATAATAACTATTGGGATTGATTGGAGACAACAGCACTAGCAGAAATCGATTCTGAAATAGAGTCGGCAAGATCTTGAACAACAATTGAATCTGATAGAAGGACTTAAACTGCTATAAAATTTTCATCTGAAAAAACATTGGGATTTTTAGGAAATATGCCCGTTGCTTTGAATCCTGCTTCGGCATTAATCATGGAGGCAACATTAGAGAATGCTTTTTTGACCAACGAAGCAATATGATAGGGTGTTATTCTTTGTAAAAGTTGACTCTTCATGAATAATTCTCTTCTATAAGCAGCTTTGAATGGACCAAAAAAGGACACATCCAATGGCTATATGCGATAAGAAGTTTGGGGAAAGAGATAACATATGGACATAGTTTTACTTACAATACTCAAATATGGCCAAAGAAATGTGGCTCGCATGATTATCCAATACTAATAAAATCGGTTTTTCTGCAGAAGGTTTGGCATACTGGGTAAAGTGATTGAGCCATTGAAGGAAAAGTTCTTCATTTATCTATCTGTTGTCCGAACATTTATATATTGCTCCTGTTGGCCCATCCTTTTCAAGAGTCGGGGTCATCCTCTTTCGAGGAAAAATAAACATTGGCGGGACATATCTACCTGCAGCACTCATAGCGCAGAGCATAATGATATTTTTACCCCTTTCCCAACTTGTTATGGACCCTACTCTCTTTTATCTCGTTGCAGCTAATACTTTTTCAGGGTCTTGGACAGTAGAGATGCCGGTTTCGTCACAATTGTATGTGTTTAGGCAAAAATTTATATTTTCCCATTAGTTCTTCTAACAGCATATAAAATCGTTGAGCTTCAGTCTTGTTGAAAGCTGTAGTAACCTTATTGATGCTAGTAGCTTCGGGCTTCCACACAGAAATATTATTCCTGGTGGTACAAATCCATTAAACTAAACTCGACCAGCCGATCTTGAACTTGTATTAAACTTGTGTTTCAGATTTAAGGCTTCAGCGTATTCAAATGCTGCTCTTTTTATTTGGTTTGGGATGCACCCGTACAATATATTGATCATTTTTTTGATTATATTCGCTAATTCTTTTTCCATCTCAGGAGTAAAGACAGTATTACGACCAAGACGAGGTGCTTTGACTATTTTTTTTGTACCTCTTCTGAAGACTGACCAGTGGAATATTCATGGTCTTGGCGGCTTTTCTTATTAAATAATTCTGTTCATCGATGAGCGTTACAGCCTTTTCCAGGTGGTTTATAGTCTAATTCGCTTTATTAGTCTTTCTAGAACGAACTTTCGGCATCTACAAACAAAAATTATATTGTTTTACCGAGATTAGGTAATGTGGGTAATGGGGACAGTAGGTAAGTAAATGGGATCACCCGACTCCGATTACCTACTTGGGTAAAGAGACGGAAAAAAAATCCTGAGGAGAAATTATAGGTTATAATAACAATAAGGCTATTGAATTGCACGCTAAAATACTACGACTATTACACATTCCAAGTACAAAAATAAATATATATTATTTTGTACTTACCTTCGAATTTATCAACTCGAAAAATTTAATGAAAATGGTGCGAAACCTTCACACATATGTTACTCTCCGACGCTTCGCGCGAAACTGAGCTAATCAACGGTCGCGCACGGGAATGACGTTATGCTAGCGTGTAGTTATGTTAGCATCGCTTGATTGCATTCGGTTTTTGTTATTTTGAGGTGATCACCATTGCCAACTGACTCCCATTGTCTACATTTCCCCGACCCGTCATAGTTTTTATGAAAAAAAAATCTAATTCGGAATTATATTTTCGTGGATTATACGTATACGTATAGTTTTAATACATTCGTATTTAGCAAAAATAATTACGTATTTAAGCGAAACATTTTCATTAAATACTGATATGAATATGCCTTTGATTATCTATTTGGAAAAAGTCGATCGATCTGTGAAAAATTAAAAAAACTCATTTCACACAAATAAAAAAATATGGATAGGATTTTGCACCTGCCTTACGTTTCCTTTTTACCAACATATAAATAATAATAAATAAATATCCGGGATATTTTTCACACTCGGTGATCTGATCTCAAGATAGGTAGCCGAGCACCTGTAGTATGGTTTATTAGAGATCGAAATACATACAGATATTTTTAAATAAATATTTAAATATATATTAAAACTAGACACAACAACCACTAACGTTTGTTCTAAGCGGGAATCAAACCCGCCACCCCTGGTGTAAGGGGCAGCGTTACTGGCATTACAGCAACGGGCCAGTCTAACATATGGGCTACCCATATTTTTTTGTTTATCATTAATCTGCTTCTGTGTATAATCTTTTAAATAAAAAGTTCGAAACTAAAAAAAACACTTCTGTAAAAACTACTCTGTGATAAAGTATAGAAAAGGAATGCCATGAATTTTGGAACACTATTTTATTTTAGGTTAAATATAGTTGAAAATCAGCTCTTCTCAGAGCTATTATTTTAAAATTTAATGTAATAATAAATAAAAAAAATTATGTTTGTTTTAGAATTATGAAAATAAAATAATTTTATTATATTTAGAAACATTCTCGACGAGGTCCAAACGTACATTCAAATGAAAAAGTTAATTTAAAATCAATCTAACCGACTGGAATCTTCGATGCTACCAAAAGAGAAGTTTTAGCCTTTATCTCTATTTTTGTTAGAGTTTAAAATGTTAAATAATTTTTACACTATTGTATAATGTAATAACTTTACAATATTTAGGTTTTATTAAATATAAAGATACTTATACTATGAAAACTAATATTTTATTAGTACTAGGAAACAAACAAAAAATATATAAAAGTAATTATTACAAAATCTTTATAATACATGTGAATCAAAACGAAAAAATTCTAATACATTGAAATATGAATTTAGATAAAAAAAGACGATTTCATTGTAAATAAAATGTTCTGACTGCCTAATTAGAACAAGTGTGATGCGACAATAAATAGGTGAGGGCTTAATGAGCGTAGCGCCCAACCGTAGAGCATCGTAGAGCGAGCGGCCGGAGTGTTCGCTCAGTCCGCAACCAGCTGCCGATGCGTACGCGCACCCAAACAGGCGTCCTCTAGACGACTGCAACGTCATGGTGGTTAGCACGCGCGGTAAACTTCAATTAACTTCCAACTATACAATTTTTTTTAAAGTGTGATGTACAATATTTTTGAAGTATTTTTTGAAATCGTGTATTTAAATAACAATGGTAACTTTATCGTGACGGTGCGCTAGTGTGGGCTCGACGGCAAAGGCCGGTGGGCACAATGAGACCGCCGTTGAATTGGCATAAATGGCTAGTGTTGTCGCTGCTTGGATTGGCTTTGTCCGCTTGGCCAATTGGCTGCGATTATAGTTTCATCACCGAGAAATTTGGAGCGGAAGCCGTTGCTCGTTGCAATGAAAAATGCCCGTTCCAGGTTTGCATTTATATTCAATACAATATTTTACTCCTTGGTTACTATTTTCCAATATGGGTGGAAAGTTTTAAAACCAAAATACAATTTGTAGTGATTTTTAAATAGTAACTAATGTTTGAATTGTTTATTCAAGAGATAATGTATCAATAAATTATTTTTATTTATGTAATTAAATAAATTATTAGGTTTTTCAAATATTTGTTTAATCAGCGTAAACCAACAAAATGGATGAATTAGCATTAATTTACTGCTCTAAGTAGGAAGCGAGCATGACAGATCAGACCCACACATGTAATAAAATTCATATATTCTACTTACGGCTATTTTCCTTTACGAAGAGTTACAAGATTCATTGAAGGCAGTTGTCAATGTTGAATGAAAATACTTAATGAGAATTGAAGACGAAAAGTGTAATCATACGATTGTCGAATAAATAATGTTCTATTAGGACTCAAAAATATAGCACAAATTGATTTTAAATTAATTAATTAATTAATTTAATAAATAGAAAAGTCCTACAATTATAATAAGATTACAACTTTTTGATTTAACCCTTTCTTAGTCAAATTCAGTTTAATATAATTGATGACTTATTGTTAATTAGGAAAAAATATGTGATTATTACGAAGATTGCTTCTAAATATTAATTCCGCAAAAATTTATTTCTTGTTGACAAAGGTAACAAAAAAAAAATATTTTTATTCACAATACAGGTACTTGTTCTAAATCTTACATTATAAGATGATTCTGAAATTCATGAGAAATTAGTGATTTAATTTGGAAATTACTGTTAATACCTTCCATCAAACCGGTCTTTTACTTTTTTATAAGTCCAAGTAGACTGAAGCTATAAATTAAACCTCAAAATTTTCTGAACAAGCCTTAAACTTGAAGATATCTGAATCGGTTTTATAACATCCATTTCGAATAATTACGGTAGAAGAATGAAATTATGTTGAACCTCGTTATTCTTGAGAATTTTATTTCAATATTTAAAAGTATACATACAAACTTATTGAAATTTCACAAGTTATCTGTGTCGTGATAATTTACATCTTTTTATTGTCTATTCTTAATCTTTTATTTAAAAATAAAATTAACGAAGTAATGTTTATACAAATAACTACAATGAAAATTAAATCGTGTAACTTATCGTAATGTCTCTAATATAAACTGCTAATAGTACCAAACTGTTGAAAACTGTGATCATGGTTCGTAATAAATTTTAACAATGACGAATATAATGGTCAAAAACATTTAAGTGGTTAATGTCATAATCAAAAAATTACTAAAATAGTGTTATCACATAATTTTATATAAACAAGTGCGTTCAACTCTAAAGGCAAATTTCTTGTGTAAAGATATACTTTATGTCTTTAACATGAAACTCTTATTGCGGAGTTTTGTAGGCAAATTTTAGATAGCTTTCTCGGTTTATTCCGAATGATCTTTCACAGCATCAAAAGAAGCTGTAACACTAAATAGTCTTTGAATTTTAAAATATATACTCAATAAAAATTTGCCATGTTGCCCTGGATAGCTACATAACAATGCCTATGAGTTGTGAACTCTGTTTTGAAATCATGCAAATTTTATCTATTAACGCGATATCTCTTGACAACAGTGCATTAAACAAGATGAATAGGTAATTAAATGAACCGGGTTATAATATAATAATAACAAATCAATCCATAGTAATAATAAAAACATTGGTATCTTAGTGTATTAATGAATAATGTCTTAACCAATGAATTGCCTACAAGTTTTGATGTACGTATTAATATTAAGAATTATTCATTTCTGTTATCCCCATAAATAAAAATTTCGCAATACGTTTATTTACTTTTATTTATTACAGAAAATACAAATATAGCTTAAGACGGAAATAGGAGTCAAAACTCTGTATATTGTACATAGATTAACTTAACATCCTTCAAAGTGTAATAGTTCGATATTTTTTCCTAAAAGTCTCTTAATTCGAATTTGCCTCAAATAATATAATAATTTTTTGACTTGATTGTCGCGTTAATACAGTTTCTAGTAAAAGCGGTGATAATTTTATGTCTGGCTGCTGTTTTACATACTATCTCTAATAATCATAAATTGAGGCAAATCATAAACTATCGTTGAAAATGATTGATTGGCGAGCGATTGGCGACGCCGCGTTGCGATGTTCTCCGTGAGTTTGTTTGCTAGCTAAGGTTCAACGCTCATCTAATTGTCAGCAATTAGCGACCCACTGCAATGAAACAGTGCTAAATATAGAGTTATGTTTCTACACAACTTGCATTGTCCCCTACTTCATAATTATACCATCCTTGATCCTTGTCATACCTTATTGCACGATGAAGACTCAATGTAGTATTGCGAATTCATTTAATACTCAATCAATTCAAAATTGTAGTTTTTATAATGTGAAATACTTTCGGAGGCTGAGTCTATGGATAACCTTATTTTTTATAAAAAAAGAGATGTGTATAAATATCTACATAACGTACAAGGTTTGCAGTGGTTACGGTCTTGTATAATTCATATAGATAAATACTATTAACTAAGTATGTAAGGTATGATGGTGATGACTATAATATTTGTAAATCCTGTCAGATCTCTTACTGATTAAAAAAAATAGTTCCTGTGACATACAGAACAATAAAAGCAGTGCTATGTAAATTTCTCAATAAGAGATAAAAATGTCTTCAGACCCACTCCCGATATATTTTTTTTATCAATCGTGATCAACCCTTAACAATTTGAAATTATAACTTTCAAAGGTGGTCATTTTAAATTGGTCTGAATATTTTTATATTATTAAGTTGTTGGTTGTTATTTTTCTTCGGAACAAAATCCCCAAAATGAAACCACAGGTATCGCATTACGGAGGTGAGGCCATAAAGGTGCACGTTCCGGTCACACGCTCGCAAAAAATCTAACAAGATACTACTCGTATTGTGCTGTTGACTGATATTTAGCACATATAGGTTTTTAACAGTGATACTTATATATGGTAATAATGAAAATAAATATAAGCTGGGCCTAGTTTTTAATCTTAAATTTAACACCGAAATACTAATATTCGAGGGACATTTTTATAGTATCTGTCTTCTTATAACATCATATCTGCGAAGAGATTTTATCGAAAACTTTATCAATGATAATAATGTTTCAATCACTAGTATCATTCTTAACATAATAAATATCTAACAGATTTTTGTTGCTTTATAAACTTATATTTTTTTGTTTTAGTTTATATGATGTTGATTTGTTTGCAACGTCAAGGGCACGCTCCAGTGCGCGTGCGCAGTCACGCCGGAAGTCACAGGAACGGTGCTCCACTGATTACGCCATAATATCCTCTCCTGCACTAGAAAGTAAATTCCACCGTTCAGTAGGACCAAAAAAAATGTTATACTCACTATATTATTTTGTTTACAGAATAGAACCACGGATGGCCATTTCGACGTGAACTGCGGTTCCGGCTGCAGTGTACAGCAGGTAAGCTATAACTTTCTTTACTTAGTATTTTATTTTATTAGTAAGAAAAGGAATATATGTGGCACGATGGTTTAGCGCTTGCTTTAATAATACCGAGGTCTTAAAAGGAGACTATCTACCACCCATAATATCAGCCTATCGGCATAACAATATTGCTGTATTTCAGCAGTCATACTAATAAGTAAGAGAGCCAGAACATTTTGGGCGAACACGCTTTAGCGTCTACGGTCTCATTATCCCTTAATTTCATGAGAGACTGATGTCAAATGTTATCCCATTGTGATAAAAAAAAAACCACGTTAAAACGTAATGGTTACAAAAAAATATTAAATTGCGATCACAATAGCTTAAATTTCAAAATATTGTCAAATGCGTAAACATTTTTACGCGCATACAGTCGTAAAATTGGGTAAGGTGATAAGATGTTTATGACTATATTATTACATATTTATTTACAATTGCTTAACAAAGATTACGACTCAAGAGCGGAAATCGAAGTTTTTATTTTTATTTTAGTTAAAATATAAAACATTGAAATCTCTTTATTCATTATTTTTTCGTCTTTTTTAACTTTCAATCCTAATCAAGCAAAATTTTAATAAATTTAGTAGAATACATACTACATACTAGAATACATTTAACGAATTATTTAAGAAAAATGTCTGTTTAAACGAAGTAATTAAACTTGTTTTGGTTTGTATTGTCAATCTTGAAAATATATATTTGAAGACAAAACTAAAAACGATTTATTGAATAGCTGTGAATCAGGTAGATATTGTAGAACGACCATGACTGCACCGAAAATAATTATCGAAGTTTATAATTGTTCAGCGATAACTCAACCTCATCATTCAACCTATGGCCTAGTTTACGAGATATAGAATATTAAATGAATACTATAATAAAACATTGGATAACGCATAGCAAAAACAAATTATCGAAAACGAAACAAATGCGTGCACAAAGTTCGAACATATCGTAGAGTTCAATTAAACTGATAGCTTTGAGTATGTCTTCAAAAGACGTTCGTTTATACATTGTAATCGCTTATAAAGATAATACCACTAAAGAGTGGGACTGTAGAATAATCATAAAATGTGATTTTCAAAAAGTAGATTTTCACAAAGCACGATGAAGATAAAAAAAAATAGTTGCCATAACGTTGCAAATTGGTTTTATAGTAAGTATATGAAACAGAGCATAGGATATAAATTACAAGTGTTCTAATTTTCTTGTTATGCTTTAATAATAAACATGTATGTTAATATTGCTAGATTAAACTTTAATATTAGTATATTTTTTCGACCATAACGATGCTCTTATCACTGAAGGTACTACATTTATATTTTGGGAAGTTTAACTTAATTTTAATATAATCCTACAAAATGTGGGATTAGAGGAAATTGTTTGTGAAAGATGAATAAGTACATAATAAGTGATACACAAAAGCTTAGTTTTTGTTTTATTACGAAAATACTTGTTTCTTTGGTTACCTTTATTCAGATCCGACTCAACGGATGAAATAGCGTTAGAGTCCTAAAAAATACTGGCAATGTTTGTTTTTTTTATTTTAGGTATATTAAATATAAAAAATGATTGTCTTTTCAACAGTTTATTATTATTTTGATTGATATCCCCCTGCTTGCTCCGTGTACCACATTACTAAGGGTAATGATCTTATCGGTGGATCAGTTTCTTCTGTTCGATCTTATGCCAGGTGTTTATGTCTCTGGCAATCGTGCATCTTGTATTGAAAATTGTTTTTTGATTTTTATATGGTTATTCTGTAATTTTAATGGTTTAAAAATAATAATATTTATATCATCAACATGACCACAATTTGAAGACAGGTATGCATGTAGTAGAGCCATGTATCCAACAATAAAACACCAAAAAATTTGTAGCCTCATATATATACCTTTCATTTTAACGGACATAAGTTTAGTTTTATATAAGTACATATGTGCAATTTTTTTATCGGATATCATTTATAGTTATTTAAATTATTGTTTAATCAATTAGCAAAAAAATTAAACAAAAAATAATATTGTATTGCTATTTTTCTATCGTATATATACGTACGTATGATATGCGCAACCGGACAATGCAGAATTTTACAAATACTACAGCATTTAGTATGTAACATTGTTTCGTTGTACATTTGACTCTATTTACAATAAGACTATTGTATAATTTGAAATGTAGCTAATACATGAAATTTGCTTGGTCGAATAGATTCCATCACTTACATGGCTGCCCAACCTCGATAAGTCTACCCTAGTTTTCTTGTTTGATTTTCTAAAAATTATTTGTACGTTAGGGAGATATTTTACTTCTTTAAAGTTGTTAACGATTACTTATTTTATATTTTGAATTTTGTTTAATATAAAGTTTTAATAGTAATAAATCTTTAACAATAATAATAAATTTGGGTACTGTTTTATTTATGTAAATAATATATTAATATTGAGAAAATAAATTTGATGAACTTGTCATTACATCTAATATAATAATAAATATCAAATATGTCATTTTGATATTTTATATTTAATCTCTTAAATATTTAAGTGATATTCATAAATTCTTATAAACGTCAATACAATGAAGCATAACACTTTAACGCTCTAAGTCTTCGTTGTGGCTTTTTCAAAACTGGTATCTATTCTTCGACTGTGTTAAATAAAGTTACTTATTATTGTATTCTTTAGATGCCTTCTTATAACGGTTTAAATTATTTCTATAAATATTTGTATAAACTATATGAAATAACGTACCCTTTACAAGTTAGTAAATTTGTTATCCATCAAACTTGAACAAAGATTGACATAAAACGGCTTGAATCAGCCAAACCCTGACAGTTACTGGTTTATGTCAAAATTATCAGTTAGTTCCAATTTATGCCCCCGTGTCCTTCTGTAAGCGACCGCAAAAACTTTTAAGTGGAGGGACAGGGTGCGCACCGACAATGCTACTACTGTTGTGATTACCAGTAATTGATATAACAGATAAGATGTTTATGTAATTTCCAGCATGTAATTATTTGATTATTAATAATTGCTTACTTAACTTGTTATACTGAAATATCAATATTATGAGTTTAATAGGGATTCAACATTGGTAATTTAGTTTATTTTCCGAAGCTATTTTTTTTTATTTATAATCTAGTAATAAACTTTTTAAGCAAATTTCTGCATTTTAATGTTTAAAAAAAATAATAATATTTTGTTCTATTGCTACATCATACTAAATTAAATATATTTTTATAATTAAAATTTAATATAAAAGCAATAATAAAAACAATCGATATTATGTCCCAAAAAATGGAAAAACATTTGAACCCTACTCGAAATGGGGAATACATATTTTAAATTGAGTTGTTTCTCAACGCTCAATGACCAACAAATTATGTTCTGTTATAAATAATTTTATTGTCACTTCGTGTATTTTATTTTAAATCATGGTTCAGCGGAATCTTTTAAGATTTTTAATAACTTATTTGTTGAGATCCATACATGTATATCCAAAAAACTACCAAACTGTTAGATATATTATATAGATAGATGTAATGCGTTTTAACTATGTTCATATAATGTACTATTTTTTATTTCGATAAATCGCGATCTATAAAGATAACCAACCTAACTAAATACTGAGAAAAGGAATTTCCAATACTCTCTTTTAAATCACGATCTCTAGCTGAAACCTTTTAAAATTTTATTTACATATCTGATCAGTCCCACTTATAAAAAAAATTACTAAACTTATGAAGATGTGTTGTATTTTAATTAAACTAACATAATGTACTTTTTTCAACTTCGGTCAATTACCAATAATAATCAATAAAAATTAACCAAGGTTTTTCTTTTAAGTTTTTAGTTCTAATTTCATCTATTAATTGAATACTGAAGCAACGAATATCCAATGCAATCATCATTGCTTTCCGTCAGTCATCGCCTAAACTAAAGGCAAAAGCTTGCATTCGCTCTTTCAAAATACAGTGATGGTGTCGATTTGTTTATATACGCACTTGTTTCCTGTAAATACTCCTTAGCAGTAAATGGTTTTAGGCTCTCATGTATACTATTTGTTTACTGTTTCATTTCCTTCTCCGGAAATTTGTTTTAGTTAAGAGATCTGGTTATTGTGACTTTTTAAACACTTTAAAGAACAGCGAAAATTTAAGATAATATTTTATTAGTTATATAATTATAAAGAATAATGTCATCGTAATCTTTCCCTAAATAAATAAATAAATATTCTAATCTTTCTAAAGCATTAAAACTTATACGTTTCTGTCCTAAACATTAATTTAAAATGCTGCAAAACTCCATGCTATGCTAGTTTTTAATATAATTACATCGAGTAATATAGACCACAGGAACTGTTACGGCGTTTAAGATGTAATGAAATGGAATATTAT
>DWQX01005710.1:0-12524 GCA_018245475.1 Pharmacophagus antenor
CGACTCACCCTGCACGATGTAGCTGGCCATGAGCGCGGCGGTGTTCTCGTTGCATTGCACGCACCCGCTGGCCAGGTCGCGCTTCACCTGCAGGCAGAACAGGTAGCGCGTGAACTCCTCCTCGAGGCGCGCCGGGTCCGGCGTGTAGAACTTGACGCAGAAGCGCAGCGTCGGCTCCAGCATCGAGAGGCCCACTTGGCGGCACATCGCCTTCTCCACATCCAGCCAGTACTGTCGGCAGAACGCACACGGTTTTAATGAAGTACAATCAAAACTATAGGTGTATACCTATACCTATATATATTCATATTGGTTTTTAGAGATTTTTGTCTATAACGGTCATTCAAATCCCATCTTTCCTTTTTCTTTTGTATCCACTTCTCATTACTATTCATACGCCTGGGGCTTATTTCTAACAATTAATATAATAACGGTTTTTAATATGTAAATATTAAATGTAATAACAACATCAGAATTCTACAATAACGGGACATTTCAAAAAGTCTGTTTTACAGTAAGCTCTTTTTGGTTTATTACATTTTTCATCGTTTAATATCTATGCACGTATAAATTGCACATCCTCCAGAAGCAATTCCATTTGTTTCTTATGTCGTTGATCACAACTTGATATCACTGGAAAAATTTATTGCTACATAATTAGAAAAATATTATACGCTCAACGACACAAATATGTCGTTGTTGTTGAAAACCGACGGTGTACATGTTTAAAAACTATTATATAAGTTACTAATATCTAGCCCAAATTTGACAAAGGTCTTTTCTTATCCAGTAAATCTTCGAAAGATAAAAAAGATATCCATTCAGAATACAACCGCGACAAAGTGGAGAAATGCATCCAAGTACCGCACTGGTACGCTACAAGCACTACGAATGACGTCAGACTGACATGTGTATTATACAAGTGTTGAAATCGCAACGTACCTTTGTACCGTTGGCATCCTGATATTCCAGTCCGAAGTAGTCCGCTTCTAACAGATGCAACTGCCGGCACACCTGATCGAACAGCACCCTACCCAGCGCCTTCGACTGTAACAAACGATATGAAAACTTTATTTATTAATAATGTATTATCATAGTACTAGTACTAGTATTCAGTTTAAGCTATCTCCCTCACGCAGTGGCTAACACTCTTATTTTGATTCACAGTTTACATTAACAATAGTGAGAATCGAGACTAAGAGTATAGGACAGTAGAAAAGGAAGGTTTTGAACTAGTTAATCTCTGTTGATAACGTATGCTTTTTTGATTATTCCTTCTTCTTTTTATCAGTTATAGGCTTACACTTAAAATTTCACCAGATGCTTCGTGCCAATGAGGCTAGATGAAGTGTATTCGCCCAGAATACTTCTGGCTCTGACACATATGGCTATCGGAAAACAATGTAGTTATAGCAGCAGAATAACAAGGAGTATGGTAGTTAGCCAGGTGGCTTCGAAAAACCCTACTACCATCCAAACTCCACTAGTTAAGTGGCCTAGAATCGAACACAGGATTCCGCTAGCCATAGTACAATAAAAAACACTTAAAACGTTTCGTGTGTTCAATTGCAACACTGACAATTGCGTCTTCACACTAATCGTTTGAGTGACGTCATAAAAATTCATAAAGAAAAACAATAAAAAAATGTACGCAATTCGATATACAATTAGACTGAATGTAAACAAAGTTCGAACGCTTATGACTTGTCTTTTTTTTTATTTTTCAACACGTATCCCCCCCTCCGTGTGGTATTCGTAAACGAGAGCCATCGAGCGTATCTTACCGAAGCGCATCTTTCGACGAAGGTCGCGGCATAAATAGGCGACATCCGATCGATTGACTAGAAATTATTATACATTGCGATTGCGAAATTATTATGATTGCAAAGCCACGTTGGTTGCACGCAAAAAACTGTTAAGAAATTATAAAGGTTTTGATAAAATTAAAAAATATGACACGAGTTCCGATGAGAACTGATGATGAGGTTAATGAACCTTTATGAATTATATCCAAATGTTAAAAACCTACATTATATTACCGACAGGCAGTGTTTTTTAAATCTTAGTACCAGCCACTGGCGACTATTTATATACTTGAAAATGAGGGAGACCAAAGGATAAGCCAACATAAAAATGGACACATGGAATAAGAGGTCTTAGAAAAAAGGTAAAATTTAATGATCGGAAGAATTGTAAAGTTGGCAAAAAACCACAAAGGGTTGTAGCGCAATCGAATAACAATTAAATTAACAACATATATCCTACTAACCCATATATGCATGATTTTTTTTCCAAATAATACGCCCAATTTTATCTCACACCACGTTCATATGTCAGAAAAATATATTTTCCCGCTAAAAATAATGCATGATGTTTCTTAGTTGTGCACGGTCGTGTGTGGTTTTGACACACGCACACGTACACATTTTTTTGGAAGGAAAAAAAATTGTAATTGATTTGTAGACAAATGGCAACATTGTGCATTTAAGGTCCGAACCACACTTTAACGTCGTGAATGGTTCTTTCAATAGATGTATCCGAAATTTTAAACGGGACATAGATGCGGGGCGAGCGATATACCACAGAGTACTTCATCTGCGCAAATTGCCGCCGGGGGCGACCACCTAATGGATTGGCATTCGCAATATTCTTAAAGTGCTTGCTATTCACGAGCGGCCGGTTTGTTTGTAAGCGACAAGAGCGCACGTCACTTTTTTTTTCACAAATCTTACAACTGTTGCAAAGGCTGTTTCCTTTAAATTAACAAATTGAATTTCCAATAAGAATCTCGATAATAACAAATTTATATTTTTATAGACAATTGGATAACGAACACGAGGTAAAATCTAAATCGATCCTAATTTCCACATAAAAAAATTATTAATTTTAATTTTTTAATCATAGTTATAACATTATGGAATTTAAGGTGCCAATTATCATTATCTTTAATAATTATGGAAATTAACTAAACGTTTGTTTTAATATATTTACGGAGTTTATTTTAACGAAGAGCTTTTACGAGTAACGTAACAGAAACGTTTGCCAAAATCGTTTACGTAATGTCAAATAAATACGTTTTACCGGGTATATAATTATTCAAAGGTTCCCACAACTAATTTTGCTGTGTCATGAATGTACGCCTCGTATCATTTTTTAAATAGCTTACGGCCGAAATTAACCATTTAGGATAAATCTTGTTCCGTCCTATAATCTGATCAAGTTGGACGTTGCGCTATTTAATAAAACACTGTTAAATTATATACGTGTGGCGAAAGAGCAAAGAGATTATTTTAATTTATTTTATCGGCAATGGGCAAACACTTGACCTCAATTTTACCTAATGTTAAGTGACAACGAGGCCATTAATGGTGAAGCGTACTCGCCCAGAATACTTTAGACTCCAATGTATGAGTACCGGCATGCTGCAATGCTGTTATGGCGGCAGATTGATATTAGGGTGGTAGCTAGCGAGGCGATTTCGAAACTCACCACCATCCAGACTACACGACTCACATGGGTTGGGAATCGAACGGCACTACGCCACAAAGGCAAGTGTAATTAATATTTATGTTGAGACTAAATTCTAAGTAGATAATATTCCTTCATTTATTTAGTCATATATTAAGTAACAAAAGGGTCGAAATGCGCAATTAGTGCAAAATTACTTTAAAAGTCAATAAAAAAATATCATAAAATCCTCGCATAACCCTGCAGTAAATTTAAGCTTCAATGTTTTGAAATACCTGTAAAGGCAGTAAAATGACAGGACTCCCTCGCTGACCCATTTCACGAGCATGAATTCTGTTGTATAGGCCAGTATTATAGAGGACGTCTGAGACAGACCGCCCCGAAACTGCACAAATACCTGTTTATTTATAACTCTAAAATTAAAGACTGATTTACTGACTATTTATCAACGGGCAGCCTAAACCCCTGGACCAGGAGAAATGAAATTTGAAGAATGTATTCTTTATGATGTGTAGGTATCCACTAAAGGGAGTTCTCAAATTTCAATGACATATTTTATTCTTTGAGTTTTAAACCCAAACACATACGAGAGGGGAATAATACTTATATTGACTAAATAAATGATGATGGAAAAGGAAGTAGTAACGCCCAGAGAAGCGGGCGTGTGACAGCTAGCCTCCATTATATTAGTTTTATAAATATGCTGACATTTTTCAAATTTACATTTCATCACATTGAATGTGACAATTCATAAACGTCTGCAATCAAAATTGTATTAATTGTTCAATCATATATTCCATTTAACATCACTACAGGTTTTCCACAGTTTTAACATACATATTGCGAAAGCCACAAACTGAATCCGATGAAACCGCACGTCAATTGAAAATTCATGGATTTAATTGAAAATTGTCTCCAATTTTTATTCCCAGTATAAAATTTATTGATAGATAGATAGATAAAATGTTTATTTTCAATAAACAGAACACACATACAAATAGTAATAAAAAATTCAAGCGTATAGTTTTTAGCTATAAAAAAATCGGTGCACATATGGTGCAACGGTGTGTGTGTGCTGCAAAGGTACAAAAAACCGTAGCTCAGTGCACTTTCCATCTGCTGCAGGTGAAACACTGATTTTCAGCTACTGCCGGCGGTACAGACGCGAAACTAAATGTAAATGATTAATAATATAACGTATTTTCATTTATATAGAGAGAAATACAGAAAGAAAGTTGACACTTTATTAAGGAAAGATTTCTTAAAAATTGGAAACTTTTACGGCCACTACAAAGTGCCAGATATTGTATTATTGTTTTTCTAACAGGATTGATTTAAAATGTTTATTCTGTTATCTATTCGTATACACAGTATAAAAACTCTGAAATTAAATTAACTTTACATTTTTAATTCCCTCAGTGGCACAGTGGTTTACCATTTGCCTAGTACGTGGTAGTTACCGCATTAGTAGGTGGAGTCTAGAAGACAATATATTTATTTCAATCAGTGCCAACCTGCCTCCATAGCGGCTTTGTATATCGGTAGTCATACATATAAGTATAGTTGGCCAGTACGCTTTACCATTTACGACCTCATTGTCACTTAACATCGTGTAAAAACTGAGATCAAATGTTAAACCGATGCCGACAAAAAAAAACCTTTTAAAATAACGTAAAAAACGCGTTCTTTAACACATATAAACGGCAACCTTTCACGAAGTAATAAAGCAGAAGCAACTTTTTGTTTACTGCCCCAAAACTCTAATTAAAATACTCTTTTCATAACTTATAAAGTCTTACTGAAGACCGAACTTCGAAGCTTTCACGTCTACACACGACGAAGTTCAAATTAATCCAGACTGGCTAATAACATTAATTCACCGTAAGACAACTTGCGAGTGTAGTTAGTACAGATTTATATGATGATAACAAAAATAAAAAAATAATAAAAGCTAAATCGATTATTTCACAATAACGTATTTATAGTGATAGAATGATGCAAAAGCTTTACTTCGCAGAACTTCGTGACTCAATAAAACAAAAAAAAAATGTTTGCTAGTTTCCGCTTTATTTATAAACAAATATTACGACTAAATTACAATATCAACGCATTTTGCTACCTCACGTAACATCTTCAGGTGTGATGCTATGCGTTCGACAACTATGACGACATATAGTGATATATTTGTACGATGTTTGTAACGTACGTACCAGGGTCTAATGCTTTCAAAAGAACGATTAGCTTTTCAATTTTCGCATTTAACAAAGACAAAACAACGTTGCATGTGCGGTGAACAAAGCATTGCGGCTTCTCTGCTTTTTTTTTCTCACGTTT
This sequence comes from Pharmacophagus antenor, assembly GCA_018245475.1. Lineage (NCBI taxonomy): Eukaryota > Metazoa > Arthropoda > Insecta > Lepidoptera > Papilionidae > Pharmacophagus > Pharmacophagus antenor. The sequence continues at coordinate 5,803 of DWQX01005710.1, forward strand.
TAAGTATGCCAGTAATAGTGTCAAGCGGTTTTACTATACTGTAAACTATTTACGACAGATCAGTACAAGATTTAGCGCAGTATAATCATGGTTTAAATATAGAACCAAATCAGAATGCATAAAAAATTACTTATTGAATATTGTGGAACAAGAAATTTAATGTCATGCTATCGTAACCTTTTTGTTATCGGGCGTGATATCTTCGAAAGATACCCCTACCTAGGAGGAAGTCAGGGTTATGTGGGATTATAACCTACTAAAACCCCTTCGGTGGCCCCGCGGGATTTCCATTCGGAACACAACCGAGGCCCCTCTAAGACTATACTATCATGATAGCCCATTCTAGGTTCTACGCGGAGCAGACTCCAAAGCTCTCGGGGGTTCTACCACAATATGTTTGGAGACCATGTCCTGATATCGTCCTCCTCGGAGCCGTTGGAAGGATGATGAGAACCACCATCCTTACTACCCACGACTTCAGAGAATATCATGCTATCTTAACTTATCCAACCAAACATTGAATTAGGCTTTGCTGCAAAAAACCACCATTCTTTATTTCACCACTTATAGGACTCTGAATAGTCAGTCTGCTAGTAACCAGCGGCGTGCCTGCAACAACTCAAGTCCCAGCACCTTCACATGCTTCCATATAAAAATGAATTAATACATGAAATCGAGTTTAAACTCTGTTGCAATTATAATTTATTAATTTTAGTGCTTAAAAGGAATACGCCGTACTTTTGTGCTTGTAAGGTTGTACCGCCACTGCTAGTAGTCATTATGTCAAGAAGACAGATCAAAGTACTGACTGGTTCACTCACTGACCTACATGTTAAAGCACAGCTTAAACCGTTGGTACTAGTAATAAAATTTGGGGGTGTGTTCTTTGTGTTGCTAGACGTCTACTAAGAAGTGTTTTTCGAAATTCCAACCCTAAGGGCAAAAGGGGGAGGGGTCCAAATTTTAGTGGATCATACTCTTAAAATTAATTAAAAAATTACCACGCCCACAGAGGCAGGCGCATGATGACGGCTAGTAAAGTAATATTATCATAAGTAAATTTTCAAACTAGAATACCGCAACAGTGAATGCCCGCCCGCATACAGAACCAGCCAATCAACGAACCGAATCTCTACATCGCTAGGACACGTATCAAAGTTACATAACAGAGAACACCGAATTTCCTTTACGTAATCGACAGTCGACATCCGGCAGCGGAACTTAATGTAATCGTGTAGAATCGAAAAGGCTCGCGATTGTCCAATCGGGAATAGAATCGATTAGCACGATACTCTTTTTAGGCATCGGTCAGATCGTGATACACCGTTAAATCCAACGCACGTGTGTATACCACACGACGTAACTGGGATTACCTTGTTCGTACTGCGTATTGGTTACTGAATGTTTTTTTCATTTATGTTATTCCAGAAGCGTACCGCTTGGTAATTACAATTCCTAAATCGAACAACAATAATACTATTTGGGAATATTTAATAAGGATTTCATGCTTATTTGTTTTTAAAGGTTTACAATTTATTTACACTACATTGACAAATTGTATCTTTTTAAATATAGACGCAAACATAAATACAATCTTTTTATTTTGTTTTCATTGTAAGAGCTAAATTTCTACATATACATTAAACAAAATTTACTTTTTCGCCCCACCCCTATAAAAGACCGGCCCATCCTAAATCTATGAAACTATTGTGAATGTCTTTATTTACATAAACTTGTGTGCTACAGAAGTTATAAAATTTACGGTTTAACATTAATGAATTGCTTTTATATTTTAACAGATATCTGAAGTTTGAACGGCGCTAGGGTTTTTACGATCTCGTCTGATTAACCATCACCCCAGATGTGGATCTGCCACCACAACAGCAATGCTGTATTTCGTCAATCATACAAGTGAGAGCTGTAATATTCTGATTGAGCAGACTTAACGATGTACAGCCTTATTGTCACATAAATTCATATGAAATCGTTGTCAAGTGTTAATCCATTGTCGATAGAACGTCATTCCTTTAGAGGTGTATACAACTATTGACAGATCAATGATGTCTGTTCGACTGTACACGTCGATATCATATTGTTTACAAACTCTCTAACAAAGTAATGCTGAAACGTCTATCTCTTAAGTTTTGCCGTTTCAACATTGTACCGTGAAAAAAATCTCAGTATATATAAAGAGTATCATTGTCCCGCGTATCGTACGATAGGACCTTTGTGGCCATCGGTGCGTGTCGAGGGGACGCGACGTGGAGTATTAATAAAATCGTTGGGAGTTAATCAGAAGACGTGTCGCTTCGGTCGTAACGCGTGTTAGAGCCTGTATATGCTTCAGTATTTTATCGCTTATCTAAGATTTTTATTAGTTTTCACTATTCTGTAAATTACAATTAAGTGAAAATAATAATTTTCATATATTTAAACGAGTATTACACATTTAACAAGTTAAGTGTTTTTGACGAATACATCCGTCATTGACAAAATGCTACGACCCATGTAGAAAACATATTTTTTCAACGTTTTTATTAATACTAACAGGTTATGTAAATGATAACTTTCATTGTGGGGAATTGTACAAATATTTGTTCGTAATTTTTTTTTTATTTGTAAAAACACTAGGTTTAGGTGTCTGAATTTTCAGTTTCTTTTTTTTGGTCATATAGAGCAACTTTGCTTTATATTTCTTTTTCTAAGAAAATGTAAGGATTGATATTTGTGAAATTACTATGGCCTCGAAAAGGAAACCATGAAAAAATGTCCGTAAACCTAGTGTTAATATTAAAGAATAATAAAATGTAAATAACCACGACACAGTTAACCAGATAATAAAACTGTTATAATCTAGATCAGTGTTTCCCAATGAAACCAAATAAATTAGTTATTTGGTTTCATTTCCCACTTTTGAATAAAAAATGTTTCTGTCACCCTACACCATTGCAATTTTTATCTAATGACCCCAAAAACAAATGAAAACAAAAAATGCAATAAATTATATTAACAATTTTTTTAAGTTGTTGATTTTCCCCTCTAAATGACAGAATTGCCTCCCTGTGGGTCTAGATTTCATAGTGTCCGCTTCGGCTATTTAATTCTATTTAATCTTTTGAAACGCTCGATGTACATAAACAAATTCAATAAGTAATAACTACTAATAAATATTAACGAATTAAGTTATTACCAAACTTGTCACTCTCGATCGATGTTCATACATTATCTTACAAATATTTTAAGTCACGTGTAAGCTTTTATCTTTATCACGTATACTAAAAATTTGGCCATTATATTTCAGATTCAAAGTTACGTACCTTACGCATCGCATAACAAAATTTAATAATATGAAATATCTTGAGAACAACGAATTCTACATAGATTTTTAGATTTTACGACGATATCGATTTTTGCAATTAAAATTAAATCACCAGTGTTATAATTCGCGAGAAATAAACACGAAGCTACAAAAAAAGCTCTCAATGAAACAACTATGTAATACTATGAAAAAAAAAAGAGTAGCAACAATACGCATAGGAGTCATGAACGCACTCGCTCGTAATGGCGGCTATGTACGGTGCACTGAGGTCCTTTAAAAGCATTGCACAGGACACAAAGCAGCCTTCAACGGCTGAGGAACAAAGTTCATTGTTATGAGCTCGTAACTAACGGACCTGTAGCGAGCTTATTGTTGAAGGATACTAAAACGTAATACACCTGTCCCACGACTTGCATTGTTCACATACTGAGTAAGCTATCGTTATAAGACCATTTTTTTTTGTTCAAAACCGTGTAAGAGCGAAATGGTGTAATTCGAAGTGCCATGCGAATCGGACGATAAGTGTACTCCTCGCCGCAAGATTGTAGATGCTATTGAAGAATGTATATTTAAAAGGTTCAAAGTCGTTTCTGATATAAACTTTTTGCTTATAATTAAAAAAATATCGACGTATTACGATATCTATGCTGTACTATGGGCATAACCTCCATCTTTTTTTTATTACTGTTACACCCAGATAAGGGTAATAGTGTTATACTCAATTTAAAGCGTTAATGTTTTCAATAGTAGTTTTCATTAATACATTTATTTAAATAATATTATTTTTCCATAACATTTTCGCTTTTTATCATTTTTCACGTTCCCTCTGTCAGCGCAGACGACATTCCCTCAGTCGTAATTACGTAACAATGGAAGGCGCTACGCGAGGCGCTTCTCGAGTTAGCCTCATTTCCCTTCGTCGTTTTAACGACTTTTAAGGGAAGTAACAGCAGCTGTAAAACCATTTCTATTTAATTTCACTCAACAAAAGAAAGGAATTAACTCCATGTACATGCAGCGTAATTTGAACAGAAAATCATCCATAACAAATGTCTTATTTATAGCTTTTATTAGTAGCAAAGGCATGCCTCAAAGACACTGATACATTTTTGTAACAAAGAATGTCTCGAAGTTCATACTCTAAAGATTAAAAGAAAACCAAAAGAAAGGAGGGGAAAATATTGATTTTATCCTGTTCATAATTTCCATTCAATCTTGTTTATCCATGAAAAATCAATAGCTTTAAAATCACATGTTTAAATGTAAACCATATCTATAAAATGTTTATGCACATATGTTGAACGGTAAGTGGAGGATAGGACAATGATCATCACTACTACGGTAAGCCTCTATCTCTTCAAGAGCGCAAAATGCATAGTTTACGTAAATGCAAAACATCATCATATGTGTATATCATCATATATCGTCATCATATGGAAGCAGTGAGTGACATTATATCGAAAGTAGCGTAGCGAACACGCTAACAATTTGTCATTAATTTACAATTTGTTCTCGTCGACACAAATAAGCGTTAACGATGTCATCCTCGCTGCGAACGGGCGAGTAGGGGACGGCCGGAGTGTCTCGGCAACAAGGACGCTAAAACAAGGTCCCCCCTCACTCCCCCGCCCTCATGTTCATACGGTGAAACGCACACATTGTCAACTTGAGAATTTGAACTGGAAACCAGAATAATGATCTAACACTTTTTTTTCTGAATATATAACATCGCGAGCACACATGAATATGCAAACATGCAAACTGGGCCGATGGGATGGCCACGTACGTCACAGAGGTGAACCCCCGATCAAGTAGATGTGTCTTAGAACGAAGAGCGCGTTTATGTAAGCGTCCTACTTCGCGGAAACTTGAGTCGCGGCGGTGGTAGTCTTCAGTGTTCTGGAGGAGCCGCAGGAACTCTAATCCTGGGAACTGTACCGCGACCTATCGTGATTTATTATCGTTTTGTTATATTAAGTGGAGCAGTGTTCACAATATCAAATCTGTCTACTTCTTTACATTCTTATCTTTACATTGCATTACTACCATACCATAATCTTTACATTTAAAATGCTTTAATCTATGAGAGCACACAATAGACCAAGAACAAGATCTACCCAGGCTACCCTTCCTAACGTCTTTCATGTCGCATTAAATAAATGTCAGAATACTAACGGAACAAGACTTTCCCCCCTCGACTTATCCGCGCCAGTCTAGTTCAAATTGCATTATGCATATTACAGGCCACGTAACTACGTGTCGGTGAACACGCGTGACGGAATGAATTATAAATGAACGAGCCTGCCCAGTATGCCTCCTATTTTTATTATTTAACACTTTCAACGCTACGGGGCTCACTGATGACCAGCACCAAAAGACGGCCAGCAAGTTAAATTGCTGACAAAGCGTCAACATGTATCGTTTTCTCATTAATAACATGTTTCATGGAAAGCTGAAATGGTAAAATCTTGAGCAGGTCATTAACACTTTGACGTCCGTATATTTCAGCAAATTTTAAGTTTTTTCAGAAATTAAACAAAATATAGGTTTCGAGTATAATAAAAAAAAACTTTTAAACGCTTAAGCTCTATATTATAACAAAAAATAAAGACACAAAAAACGGTGTGTTTTTCAAAGTCAAGCAAAGTATTTGTCCATCTGTTACATTTCACTCGTAACAAAAGGAAACCGCTGCGGTGTCGCCGGAAGTGTCAATGTTAAAATAAGAGTTATTTTTATACATAATATACCACTTCTATATAGAATAATATACGAAATTCTAAGCGTAAAGGCGTGGCGTTAAGCGTGTTAAACAGTTATTCGTAGAAGATAAATATTTTAGACAAATTGTTGTACACATAAAAATAAATTAAAGATAAAAAGTTTCAACAGGAACTAGCATGTGCGAAATCAAATTATTTTACCACCTTTGAAATCAATTGTTTTTTAACGTGTTTTATACGTACACTTATGTTTGACTTGTTTAATCATCGAGTGATGATTGCAGCGTTAATATTCTCCATCTCTGTCTATTTATGTTTACTAATAGGGATAAAACATGTGAATTATTTAATGGAACTCTATGTAATGGGTGATCAAACGCAAGATTATAGACGTTCTTTTTATCAAATTAAAATGTCTTAATATACTTTATTCAAATAGGACTTCACGAGCGTTTTTCAGTAGTCAAAATTTTTAACGCCGGTTCATAGAACAAAGACTCTCCCGAGAAGAACCAAGCAAGCAACTCATGGACACTCTTTCAATTAATATTCTATATTGTCCTTATCTTTTTTTTAACTCAAGTGAATTTCTTTTTACTTTGAAATATAATCTTTCCAATGAAATAAAAAAATATATTAGAATCATCAAATTCGGACCGCCGTTTAAAAGTCTAAAGGTA